>NTHP01000476.1:573018-603160 GCA_003416845.1 Oplegnathus fasciatus
GATTGGTCACGCTATTTATAGGCCCAAAGTTTGCCTATTTCTGCACCCTAGGCCTACTCACACAATGGCACAGTTACTGCTGCTGCAAGATGTTGCAGATCGTGCCCTGAGGAGGGAACGCATCTTCTAGGACCATATAGATCTATTCAGTGCTTGAAGTGGAAAAACAAAGTGCCAGTATTCCCCTTATTCACATGTTGCCTACATTACATACAAAGTACTACATTCTAAATTTCTACAGTGAATAAAAGATACTAGGAGATATTGCTGATATTCGCAACATAAATGTATTTAACCAAGGGGACAACCATTTCAATTATTAGAGTAAATAATTGACTCTGCACACTAGCTTTAGTGTGTGGTGCAATGAAGTCATCAGGCTGGGATGCCCTTAGTTCCTTATATTCCTGCCGAAATCCCTGAATACTTTGTCTTCTCTCTACTTTTAGTCTGTCACATAAACGAAGCACCTCTGCATCACCATGCTCGTTACTTAGACTAGCCGCCAACAGAGAAAAGCAGGCAGGCGACAAGGAGAACAGGTGAGCGTCACGTAGTGCCCCCTGGGTAATGCAGTTTATTTATAATGCAGTTACTTTATATCCACTACTGACGCTACTAAATATGACAGCTTGTTTGCTGTTCACTTCCTGCAGCAATACCTCCACTTCAGAACTACTGAAGTTTTCTTATGTTTGGAGTTTGGTGCTCCACCACGTTTACATTTTCGTTTGGGCATTCTTGACCTCTCTCTCAACGTTTCTTTGCAATTTCTGTGTGCAAGTTTAAACAACAGATGAAAAATTATATTTTAAAGTTACGTCTACCTAGTCGGTGACTACGTTATACCTAACGAGGTGTCAAAATGTTAACATGAAAACTCGAATTAGCTAATTTGACTTTTAAGGTTAACCTTTTGATAACCCTACACAGTGGTTAATTTAATGTTATTAACTTAACTAGAAACGGAAAGAGTCTATGTCTGTCTGTCTGTCCTTCGATTATCTCGACAACCATTCATCTGATCGACTTCACGCTTGGTGGGTATATTGCTGAGGACCCACGGAAGTGCAGTGTGTCAAGTTGTTTGGATGAGCGGTTCTCGAGAAAGCTGCAAGCAGCAATACCAGAGGCCAAGCAATCGGCCCGTTCTGAACAGGGATATTTTCAACGGGCACTGCACTAGTTTATATAAATAGCAACTGTAATTCAGACAATGAAAACACATGAGCTACAGGAGTAAAGATTATAAGGTCACTTTAGTGGAGCTCTTCATTCAGCATCACCAGACAAGACTAAGCAGCAGCAATGTAACAGCCTGTTATTTCTGACATGACTGCTTGAATACGTACTGTTCCTGCCTTTTAATGGCTCACAGTAAGTCTCGTCTAGTGCTCACAACATTGGCGGTCCAATTTATTTTTAATCACTGATCCTTTTATTGAATATCAGGCTATTTAATGAATTATTTCTTCATATACAGTGTCTTCTTGTGTGAAGAATGCATGCTTGCAGCTCCAAAAGTGTCTCCCCCATGTGTGAAGCAGAAATCTGGCTTCAGTAGATATCCCCCAAAGAGTCTCACGCTCACCCGTGTGTGTCCTGTGATTCCCATTGCTACTCAAAGACAGTGTTCAGTCATGACTTGTCCCTGTCTGTGTCCTTGCAATGTGCCTCCATTCAAAACTTGTAGATATGCATTTATTTAGTGAATATTTCATCTATAACCGAGTTGGGACCAGTTCACAATGTTATCAATCATTTCATGAATCATTTTGAAACAAGACATAGCTCCAATGTTCATTATACACCCATAATATCCCATCCTTAAAGATTCCCTGTGGAGTTCTAGTACAATAGTGGGTGATGCAATACACAGCCCTACCACTGGCATCACACTATTTTGGTGATCAACAGGTGGCGGTAACACACCAAGATAAGCAGCAATGCGCCAACAAAGGCAGTGAAGAAGAAGACTGCAAGCTAGTAAACATGTAAACAATGCTGGATTTGAAATACTTTAAAAACTCAGCTTTGCAAATATTTTTTGAAGAAGGAAATGCACTCGACATGTTTGTTAGACCTCAAGGATACACACTATGTGTTTTGGTGAGTAACACTGAATGTAAACAAGAAAACTCCGCAGGGAACCTTTAAAGCTAAACATGTAAAGTTTGTTCTCAGGGTGGCAGTAGAGACAAGGTCATGGGACATTAAATGAAAAAGTTTATAATACTAAAACCATAAATGCGACCAGAAATTTCATGACGATCTGCTCATTACATACTGACATTTACTGTGTACAATGGAAATAACTGGCCAGAAGGGGGCGCTTGGGGAAAGGTCAGGGTGTCACCAAAAACATTATGAAGCATACTCCATGGACCATGACTATAGCCATGACCACAGCAAATGTCATGGTGATCCGGGCAGTAGTTGTTATAAATATCATGTTGTCTGAAAGTTAATCTAATTTCCTGAATTGATTGAATGAAGAATGAACTGACCCCAACATTATTCTCATCACACAGTTTAAGACTTTTCAGAAAGAATCCTCAGTTACACACCACATACAGTACAAAGAATGCAGCATTTATAGTAGTTCACTGTACACAGGACCGTGCATAGATAACACACAGTAAATTGTCATTGGTCATATTACAGTAGGAGCGTTGTTTGGCCTTGTTTTAAACAAGGCATTGATACATTCCAATGAATCTTTATATCAAAAAATATACCAGTCAACATTCTAAGAGCTACATTATGTGAAACACACATCCATGCACGTGTCTGAATGTACAGCTAACGTAATAAGGGGATACAGATTAGGGGTGTCACGATATACTGGTTTTCACCATTATCACAATATTTACAAACCTATAAAGAATATATCGTAGGGTAATTTTGTCAAACAGTACAGTACTTTTCAAACTTGAATTTGTTTTTTATTTGTTGACTCGCTCACACACACAGAGGCCCTGACAAGGGGTGCAGAAGGGCATTCACGGCTCACAACAACTAGTTGGTGTCCTTGCAGTCACATAAATAACACTGTGAAAGGGAGGAAAGTTTCACTCAATATTGTGAGAATAGTTTGGATTCTATAAAGAGGACAAGTTAGCTTGTGTAATTCAGTTCATCATGTGTAGTTGTTTGACTGAATGTAGATGCACTGCTTGACTCAGGCTAACAGTCAGAGGAAACATCTAAACTCACCTCTAACCTAACTATTCTCACCACAATCCCCTTTTCTCATTACTGCATCCATCCAGTTTGTATTACATTAGTTTAGCAGAGCAGCCTTACATGAAATATCAAGGTAATAAAAACAAGAGTGACTTTTATAGGTCAGGTCAGATGTTTGTTTGTTTGCACTGACTTAGCCTTGCTTTCAAAATTCTGTTGTTTAAGTCAGTGTTTCATGTTTTATGTCTAAGGACCATGTTGGAAATGGATGGTGGTGATTGGTGTGTTTTGTACATTAAATAAATCAAATAACATCAATACTGTATTTTTTTAGTAAATACCAAAGCTACAGTTGCTTTGTCATTAACTGGGTTTCTCACACACACACACACACACACACACACAAAAACACACACAGCCCTTTCACTATCTGTCTCCCAAGTTCATTTACACAGCCAATTACTATTCCATGTAAATGTCTATTCTTTTTAGCTTTTTTTCTGCAGTTTGTTCTGCATTTGCACAAAAGAGGATGTCCTTTTGGCAATGAAATGCTAAATGAAATGTTAAATATTCATTTTCAATCATATTTTAATGATGGTTCTTAATATTATCATGGTATTTGTTATTATTATTATTGTGATATTTTGTGCCACAATAAAGGTCTAATGAAAATCTGATATCATGACAGCCCTAATTCAGATGGAGTAAAGTGACAGAGAGCAGAGATTAGGCCAGACTTTTATTCTGTAGACTCGCATTGCCAGACTTTCGACTATCAACATGTTGAGTCTGGTCCACAATGTTGAGCTTTTCAACAGAAAGACCTTTCATTCAGATTTTGCAGTGAAAACAAATCAAAAAAGGCAGTTTAGGGCATACAGTAAATTTTCACTTGTTTGCTGGAAGACCTGCATGATCGTCATTAAAGAACCACTGAGAGGAAAATCAAAACTCTAGAGGTCCTGAAGAGCTCAACGCACTGGGTGGACCAGACATCAGGCCATGTGAGACTACTTCTCCAGACAGAGGAGGAGATGAAAAACACAGGGTGGAGTAGCTAGATAGAAGGAAGTGCTACTGGAGTCCTGCAGACAGAAGTGGGGCTGAGGCCTCCTGGGCATGTTGAAGCAGCAGCTGCATGGTGGTCAGCAGGAGTGAGATCCATCTCTTTTTCTCCCTCTCTCTCTCTCTCTGTTTTTGCTGGGCTGCAGAAGGTGAAGATGGAAGAAAGTTGCTGTGCATGGTCAGCCTGACGTCCATCCCTCTTTCTCTGTTCTCTCTTTCTCCCTCAATGTTTCTCTCTCTCTCTCTCTCCTCATGGTAAGCAGTGGTGCAGGCTTGTGAGAGGCCGGTGATTGGCTGGTGTGAGAGTGTTTTGATTGGAGATGGAGAGACGGGAGGCGGAGGAGTCTTGGTGTGATGGAGGTCTATGGTCCAAACTGTATATGACTACACTCTTAATCCACAGTCAGAGACTGACCCATAATGACTGAAGATCTGGACACAGTTTGACAAATGTGAAAACTAAGACCATTTTCATCTATTGGTGTAACAGGAATCAAGGCTGCAGTGGAGGGAAATGTGCCACTATAGAGAATCCAGACCAAAAACAGAGTCCTACCTTTCACATCACAGGCTCTCCTGTATTGTAAAAAAGTAGGGTCACCCCAAACGGTCCAGTGGTCATAGTCTGACTTAAGAGTAAATATGAAATAGAGACAAAAGATCTGAGAGAATGAGGGAGACAGCGAGGGTCTTACCTCGTCTGACCAGGTATGGTTTAGTGTAGTCCCAGCTCTCGTTGTCGTTCTTAATCACGTTCAGACGTGTAGGCTGTTGACACAAAGATGAAAGAATGAATCTGGATCCACTTAAATGTATCACAGGTATACAGGACCTGCAGTTTTGGTCCACTTCTATTCACTCCATACATAAGTAATATTATCTCTGCTCCTGCACATTGTGAGGTACTATTTTATGCAGATGACACAATTTTATATGCAACTTCTCTAAATGTGGACATTTCAAACTTACAATCTGCTTTTGATACATTTCAAATTCCTCTCATTCAACATAAGCTTGTCTGCTGAAAAAACAAAAGGTATGCTATTTTCAAGAACAGGAAAGAATCCTGTCTAGTACCCATATCCAAACCCTTCAAGGTCCTCAAACTGAAATTTGAATACTACAAATATGCAGGTATGTGGCTAGACAACAGATTATGGTGACATTGTTACTCCTTTTTTCTGCCACTTTGTTGCCTTACGGGATGAACGCCAGTGAGACACTGGAGGGCAACAGAGCACCAACATAGTACCATCGCAATGATTTCCTATATGGCAATGTCATCTCAAACCGGAAACTAGCGTTTACAGTGTATTTCCTATTTAAGATGATCACTAACCTTAACCAAAGATTAACCATGGCACTCAGATTTGCACAGAAATCTCCCTCTTCAGTAGAGAAATGTGAAAACACCTCTCTAGTGACAAACTTTGCACAGATACAAGCCAGTATAGTCAAGGTCAGACATTTTAGGGGACATAAACATAAGAAAATACCATTTTTGAGTGGAGGGGGTCTTTAAGCTACGTTTGACTAAAAAAAATGTTATAAATGCAGTTGCAAGAACAAAACCTTCCACTCATATCTTAAGATGTTTGATTTCAAAGAGAACTTTTTCTAATTCTAATTCTAACTACTCTAATTAATAGATTAATAATCTATTAACCCCCTGCTCTTTCATTCGTTTCTATCTGTTGGATGTCTCGTTTTTCTGACTCCCTCTGTGTTGAGTGTTTTGTCAGAGTGGTTGTTATTTGGGGTGTTAAACTTTGCGCTGTCCCTCACTCTGTGCACAGCTGATTTCTTGCTTCTCTCCTACTCTGCTCTGTGCTGGACTGTTACTGTCTGTAACCATCATCTCCGCCTCTCACAGCAGCAGGTTTTATTCTGTTTTCTAGTTTAATTTCCTCATGGTGAATATCAGGTATTGGGCCGTCTCTGTACCATCTGCGCATATGATGTACTGTGATGCGCTATTGCGCTGTTACGCATTGACTGAGAGAATGGTTATTGTTTCGCGTGAAGTGGGTGTGTGTTTGTGCTCGTGGGTACTGGAGGGATATATATTATTATATGGGAATTTCTGATATACGCCACCCTCACGCCTTAACGCCGCCGCCGGTCTCTCATCTGCAGTCCCAATCAATCCCATTCATTCAAAACTCCACATGGTATGGTGGCGAGGGAAGGGTAGACTGCCCATTCTCCTTCTCCTGGTAATTCCTTAAATTGGCAGTAATACTAGCGGCAGCTTTAGAGGGCTGCGCCTGTACTCATAGTGTACGTAGCTACATAACTAACGTTCCCGCCTATACATTTTGAAAGAACAACGGCCAATGAGGAAACTTCAACACTCGGCCGACCAATCGTGTAACTTCATCACTCACTCACTCACTCAGTGACATACTTTTGCATTTGTATGGCTGGCCCACTGTGTCCAGCGAAAAAGTCACAAAAAGGAGTGATCAACATTAAGATGGTATGGTAGACTAAACTGTAGGCTGTTGTCACTTTTTATGTGCACTATTGCAAATTTACATTGCTGTAACTATCACAGATGCAGTAGATCTGGAAACATGAAGCAGAAAAGCAGAATATGCGAAACTGAATTTAAATGTTTAAATAAACTTTGTACAGAAACCTTTCCAAGTCAAAGGTTTGTTTTGTTTTTGAGGATCATTCTGATTAGTGAGAAAAGTGATTAGGTGAGAGAGAGATGAAGTGCTATGTTGAGCTGTTGGAGTGTGTTTGCTTTTCTGATTCAGATGTTGAGTAAATATAACAGTCTGCTATAGTTGGAGTCAGAGCTTAGTGCACCAAGCTAGACAAGTGTGTACACAGAAGCCCGCAGTGCCTGTAGCCCCACCCAGCTAAATAATCACCAGCTGCCACTGTTTATAAATAATAATACAATGTAGAAATAAATGTACATTATCTATAAAGCTCTACAAACGATCTCTGCTGTCTTATCACAGTATAATTATAATGTCAGGTCACAAAAGTTTTGAACTAAAATCTCATTTCTTTTCAGGATTTTAAAATACTACGCTCAAGCACTTTAAATGCTACTAGTAATTGACCTTTTTCACATTTTGACATATCACAGTAGGAAAAACACAGGTGAAACAAATTTCAACGATGGCTCAGTTCCAACAAGTGTCCCAGTACAGTGAGCCAACATGCATATGCAATACCAGGACCCTGGAACTAGCTCACCTAAATGGAATGCAGTCATTTTAGATCATCAATTACAGATGTGCTTTTTCTGCTATGACAAGCCAAACTGTCTGCTGTGAAAAAGGCCTACTGTTCTTCTTAATGTAACCATGCTCTGTGTACGTAAACTGTAAGCTTGTTGTTCATGTTCATGCTCACTGTATACAGTATGTTCTTTGGTACTCAGGTCTCTCTTGAAGAAGAGATTTTGATCTCAATGAGACTACCTGTTTAAATAAAAGATTAAATAAAATTTGCATGTGGGCTTTGACAGTATATCTTTGACCCGAGTTTCCACAGCTATTTGTTTGAAATACATACAGGCAGTATACAGTACAGTGAGGCTATTGATCTCATTGCCATAGTTTCATTTGCAGTTTTCAGCCAACATCAGGAAAACTTAATACACTTACAAAGAAACAAAACAAAACATAAACCTTAAAGAAAACGAGCAGAGGCCATACAATATATATTAAACACCATATATTTATTGAGTGAAGCTACTGTTTAGACAGTCATCTAGCAACCAAACTAATCTCGTGAATCTCTCTCTCACCCACTGCAGGAACTCTTCTAGATCTAGAGGCCCAGGAACCATTTCAGGAACTCCTGAACCTTACCAGCATTTTGACTGGAGGAACCAGGGTCTGACTTTAGTTCTTCAAAACATACTTCTGGCCCTAAAAGTTTGTTGGAATGTTTATTGGAATTAAAAAATTAATTTATATGTTATGAGGTCCTATGACAGAGATTGTGTGCACACAAGAGAACACGAGCAGGCAAAACTTAATTTGCTAATTGAATCATATATCTGGCTTTATATCTGAAAGCAGAAATGAATACCCATCAGCAACACTGAGCATATTGTCTACTTTGTGGAAAGCCGGTGTTGCTGTTTCCTCGTGTAAAAATTACGCCTCAAACAATATCACTGTTTTTCATCTGTTATCGCACCATTTGCCTATTTTTCTCACTGCAAACAGGAATGTGTAAAAGGAACTTTTATTTCCTGATTTAGTTCATTAGTTCAGTTCCTGAAACTATTTGGTCGAAAAGGAGCATCTGACTGCTCAGGGGATGACAGCAATGGATCAATCACAATCAAAGCGGTATGTGGCAAAGTCAGACAGAAAAACAGAACACCATTTCGAGTTTTGCTGGCTCAAACCCCTTTCATACAGGGGACGTGTGTATAACGTGGCTGTACTGCCCCCCTTCATATGAGACAGTTGTCACAGGTTAATCTCTGGTTGTCACTGTTAGCAGTGTAGATTCATACACTTCACAGATAAACACAGAATTACACTGAATCACATGACATGATTATAAGTTTCAGTTACACTTGTCTCCTTCTGTCCATACACACGCTTTCTCTCTTTCTCACATGCCCACACATGCACACTTTCTCTCTCTCTCCCTCTCTCTCTGTCTTTTGCTCTCTCTTTTTTGGGGAGTTGGTCGATTGAAATTTAAACATCAGTATCAACAAATGAATTTTCATCCCCAATATAGACGCCTGAGCACCAAAGCCCAGCACTGTCTGATGCAAATTCAACACTGGTTGGAGGAGTGTCATCCTGTCAGTGTGTCAGTCTGAATGGGGTACCAGTCACAATCAGGTGGGGAGTTCTGTTCAGAAAGAGTAAGTATTTATTGTGGTGTATCCCAGGGTTCAGTGCTGGGCCCCATTCTTTTCTATTAGGCATCAGGCTCTATCAACTGCAACATGGTGTTGATGTTATGAACCCTGTCCACAATTTTGTACATTTCATTTTTGTTATCAGGGAAGAGTCCAAACCAGATAACCTAATTTCACATCCTTTTTCACATTCTCTCAACATTACATCTGTGGCTAATAATCTAGGGGGTAATCTTTGATTTTAAGGTACAACTTCTAAGCATCACTAAATGTGGCCTTCTACCACTTAAAGAACATTGACATGGTCACACCATTTCTCTTGTGGGGCAACTGTGAAAAATGTATTCATGCTGTTGTGTACTAGGGGTGGGAATCACAGACATACTTGCGATATGTCTGCGACTTGAGATGATCACGATATTTTGCCCACAATAACAATGATATTCCTAAACCTAATACAATATATCAGGATATCTGTGCAAGACCTCTTCTTCTATCCTTATGTTTGATCCATGTTCAATCCATGTCCCCTTTCTGTCTATCAAGGTAAACAAACTATGTAATAATATAGCAATTTTTCAGTAATAATAGAAGTAACATTTTCATAACAGGCTAGGTTAGCACACATAGGTTCCTAACTGCACCTATGTGCACCAGCCAAGCCTCCCCCTTTAAGGAAGGTGGCCTTGTGGGTAACCTGTATATGTGACATAGTCTAGCGGGTTTGTTCTGAGAGGTGAGTCTCTCCAGGTGTGTGAGAGGAGTACCAGCATGTTGCCATAGCTACAGAAAAGTGCTTTATAGTATTAGTGGTAGTTAAGTTACTTTGGTCTGGATAAGCTCAGGGTGCAGCATCATAGTTACTGAAAGGCTGTGTGTTGTGTTCGCTGCCACAGAAGAGAAATAACAAGACTAGGTCAAAACCTAGTATATGGCTGGACCATGTATGGTCAGTGTGCCATATTGTGGCCAAATTGTTACAGGCAGTCAGCGGTCGTGTCTATAATGTGAATTCCTGGATATTAAATGTTCATCTGCAATTTTCTGTAGTGGTCCCAGTAATATTTGTTCTTAAAGCGTNCACATGACCAAGGGCGGACATTTCATTTCATTGTTGGGGGGGACAATAAACAAACATTTCTTAAGAGCAATTCGCCAAAAGCACTGTTGTAACAGTTAATAATTTATTAAATGTATATAGAGGAAGCACAAATTACTACCACAGTGTTTACTGTGAAGCGTCTGTAACATCAGCCAAAGATGATTTGTTAGTTTGTTAAGAGGGAAAAACCCTTTGCACCGTTTAGAGTTTTTTAAAAGTTACAGAGGGTTGCAACTTTCAGGTTTTCAAAAAATGGGTCTGTTGGTCAATAAATCATCTTCCATTAGCTGACTGTGCACGTTATTCTCCAGCCTGGTGTCTGTTTACCTGCCTCGTCTGCTTTTCTTTTCCTTGATAAATATCTGACTGCGCTCACTTCTTTAAGAGAGAGAGTAATTACAAAACAAACGCGTGTATTGAAGAAGTGGATCAGTGGATTGATCGCGGAATGTTTTCTTTGTGAAGTGGAATATCACGGGTTCAAGTCTGCTGTTCTCATTGTGATTGGCGCCCTCTCTATGACACATGAAGTAATGACATTCTAGTGAGGTAATGTCAACGGGCAAATTGCAGAAAAAATCTCAGGCTACAGCGTTTATAAATTAAATAAAACAAACATTGATACTTGACGCAACTGTATCAATTATGCATCACATGAATAAAGGTGACGATATATTGTTGTATCAATTATTTGTCCCATCCCTATTGTGTACACTTGTCTTGATTACTGTAATGTACTGTTCACGGGCATCCCTAAGAACCTGCAGTTTCATTTATTTATATAATTTCCTGGAGGAAACCTTGCAGTCACAGCACAGTGATTATATGTACATTACAGAATGACACCAGGCTTGTTTGTGTTTGTGATGTGTGTTGTGTCTCTTACCCTTGCATATTCAATCTTGAGTGTACAGCAACCAGCGTAGATATCAGCTCCGTTCAGAGCAGCTTTGGCCTTCTGAGCACATTGAACGGACTCAAACCTGGAGGAGTGGGGTCAAGGAGAGGACACAGCACATTCCAACAAACACCATGTAAAGACAAACGCATTCACACACTCAGTAAGGATACTCCACCATGGCCTGGATTCCATTTCGTTTAAAGATGACGATCCTCAGCACACTGCCGATGGGATTACACACTGTATACAGAACATCCTGGACCAAAGAAATTCATCATTCAACACAATCTAAAAGTTTCTAATGCTGCAGTGTGTACATGAAGCGCAGGCCTCAGGCCACTGTGCATTTCATGAATACCATAAAGGTACTGTAGTTGGCAAGAGAGAAATATAACTCCATGCTGATGTAACCGATGTATTCATGTAATTGATTTATATTTCACCAATAATCCATTTCTGTTCACATTTTGTTATTATGTTCCTTGTATATACTTGTTTCTGTGTGTATTTCCTTTGGGGATTCGCGCTATTCTCCTCAGTTGGCAGCAGGCCCTGATGAGGAGAGGTAAGACCTTACAAGTGCTCCCGTCAATAGTGTGTTAAAACATGGTAAAAACATTAAACAGAGGGGCTAATCTTATTTTGTACAGGTCCTTGTTGGTGCCGCTGTTGCCAAGACAATTCAATTCAAACTTTATATCAGACTCACAAGAGGGTCCATAAAAAAAAAGAAAATAAGACATACACGATACAGTATAAGACAAAAACAACCAGATCGCTCTCCGTTTTCCTCAGAGCTGAGCAAATACCAACAACACAGGACACACTGCATTTGTTTCCAAATTTCCATGAAAAAATATCAACACTACTTTGGAAATAAGACAGAAGAAAGACGCATGTCCACTGAAGAGGTAAAGTGATAATTTTATATTGAGTAATAACATAGTTTGATTATTGCTTCGTGCAAACAAGTAACTACAGCAGGGGTTAGCGTCGGGGTGGAGGGGGGAGAAGGAGAAAAAGCGTGAGTTTATTCATTCATTTAGTCTATAATGGAGACATGAAAGCAGATTTTCTGTAGTTTGTGTTGAGAAAAGCATAGTCCAAAAAAACTGAAAGCTGTAGTGAGTGGTGAAATTGGCAAGCATTCTTGGATTGGTTGAATTTGCCTTCATACTTGTTATCACAACATGAATTGTATAAATAAAAATGTGTTAACCCAAAGATGTAATCGATGAATTTTTGCTCATCTAATGAACAGGTCACTGTAGTGTAGCTTGCAAAATTCTATGGAATTCAAACCATACAGAGGCCACAACAGAAAAATAGTAGAAACTATTCCAGCATTTGTTTGAAAATGCTTAAATTTGGAATGTGGCGTCTTGGACAAAGGTTATTATATGATCTATGTCAGGTTGATGGTTGAAAAATTTTTTGAAAAAAGCTTTGACCAGCCATTCAAATTTCAGCTCATCTTCTTGAAACTAGGTAGTTAGTTTCCATTTTTTCACATTTTTGTTATCAGCGATACCCCTGTTATTTGCTCATGACGTTTCTGAGAATTGGTGTGAAAGTTGGTGAGGTGTGTGTTGTACTGTATTGGCCCACTGTATTCACAAAAAACATTGTATTGAAAGTAAATATTCACTGAGACCACATAAATTGTGCTTTGAAGATATAATTTACGTGCCACATTTAGCAACATTTAAAAGGCAGGCAAAAAATTTCCTTGGCAGCTGTTAGGACACAGAAGTACTGCAAGAGGCAGTACAGAAAGAGAGAGCCTGCTGGTGGGGAATGAGAGATGAGGAGGAAAACCTCAAAGGAACGAGTCTCAACAGACACTGCTTTTAAGGAAAGCTTAATAAAACTAGTTTGTTTGAGAGGGAGAGACTGACAGAGAGGCAGACGAAGTAAATATTACGTGCTACATACTGACATTGAAATGTTCGTACATCACGAGTCAGAAATCCTGACCTTTCAGTCTAATTACAACAAATGAATAACAGTTTTTTAGACTTTTCAATGTGTTTTTCTACCTTCCAGGAAACTTGTGTTCATTGTAAAAGTTACGTTACATTATCATTATTATGTAGAGCAACTTGACTTGTTATTGTGGGTAGCAAGATCATGGTGATAATCACCAGGAATTTGACACAATATGAAAAAACGACGAAAAGTATATAGGTTCATTATAATTGTATTTAGAATGACTTATAGAAATATTCCACTAATTATATGATAGAAATAAGTCCCCATAGATGCCAGTGTGTGTGTGTGTTTACCGTGGTTATAGGGTAGAGGGGGTTCTGTATGGACAGCAGGAGGACCTTGTTGCCACTGTTGGGGTTGTCAGCGTTGGTCGGCCTGGTGATTCTCTTGGACGTGGAGTAATTAAAGTACGCCTGTTGGCCTGATGAACAGATGGATGAAAATATGAACACATACAGTATGCTACATACAAGCATGTATAAGTAATCAATCTCATCAGTAACTTTTTACAGTGAAAAGCAGAGGAATCAAACCTGCGATGTATACAGGCTCCTTGGCTCCACAGGACACACAGCGATCAGCGCTCTCCACTGCAGAGAACTCAACCAGGGCCTGACGCTTGAATGGCATCATCATCACATAACTGAGAACACACACACACGCTAACATTCAGATAGGACATACACATGCAGTTCATTCAAATGCTTCCACCTAATGGGCTTTCACCGGGCACATCAGCTCCTCTGCCTGCCATACTGCAGGTGCTCCAATCTTTGGCAACATTTCAGTATTCAATTGTCAACTGATCTGAATAGGAGTGGGTCGGCCTTCCCAACCCCAGTAAGGATGTAAAGGAGTTCACTGCCTTCTTTTCATTGAAGACAAACGAAACAATGTGAGCGTGAAGGCCCTTAAAGAACCTGCACACTCACACACAACCTGCCATAAGATAATACCTGTGTTTGTATGTGTGTTTGTGTGTGTGTGCGTCTTTCACAGTATGTTCTTCCCTGCAGCTCCATTCAGGTGAATCAGAGGTTAATGAATACTGCACCATGCAGGGAGTGTAAATAATGGAGAAGGAGTCGCTTAGAGTGGAAACTGCAGTATCACAAAATGTTTACTTCAATTATTCAGCATCTGTAACTGTCTTTACACTAAAGCAACTGAAGCTCACGGTAATTTATTAGGCTACACCAAATCACTTGATATCTGGGACTTTTTTACTTCATGTGTCTCCCATAAATATTTATTCATGTTCAAATGTTCATGTTGTTGGAGAGTTCGCTATTTGCTCTTAAAAAAGTATATGCAGAACACTGGAAAAAAACTAAACAAGAAATACAATGTTTAAGTGGTTATTGGTTATGGTGGTGAGTGAGTGATGAGTGAGGTGCCTGTGGGAAATTTGGAATTGCATCATCCAAGTTATAATTTGTGATTTTTTCATTATTTCGTTTTGTATGTTTGACTTGGAGCAATTTTATTGATGATGATGATATAGGTATTTATTGTGTATTTATTATGTATTATGTAGTATGATGTCACCTGCTCACCTGGACTCACCTGGAAATAAGACTTTGAATGTATTGTGTCATCCTTCATATTTTTGTAGAATTATTAAGTTGATTAACTTAAATTATTCATATGGCATGTGTAAGAGTTAAACTGGGAAATTCACGATCAGCTGATTATTTCTCCAGAAAAAACTTGCTACTCAGTTGGTCTAACTACAACTACAAAAAGTCAAGTTACTAATGGAATTAATGTTCATTAGCGATAGCTGATATAATCTGCTGTAGCGGCCACATTTGTCATTTTAACCACTGAAAGCAATGGTTAATCTTTTCTAATTAGGAGGAGAAAAATTTTGAGAAAAACAGATGTTTGTTAGCCACGGAGTATAGTAAATCCAGTGTTTGCCAACTTGTGTGTGTGAACTTAGAGTCCCTTGCACCAGCGTACAAAAATAATTTTTCACGTTTGCACACTCTAATTTTCACTTTCATATGTAAGTGAAATGCTCAAACTGTAGAGCCCTGCAAGTTTCCTTCTGTTCTCTCTGGTGCTGATATAAGCCTGGAAAGCTCACCAAGACTTCTCTCTGTGAACTTAACTGTATGTGTATCAACAGATGATAGTATAGGGGCCTACAGACTGAACTAGGGAGGCATGGCTGTATGCTTGCTCTGACAAGGCAAATAGATGTATACAATAATTGATCACTGGCTCCACTATAACCCAGGTTAGGTGAATTGGCGACTCTAAAACTGTCCCATTGGTGTGAATGTGTTTTCTCTTTCTGTACAGACGTGTTAGCCCTGTGATTGACTGGTGCCTGTCCATGGTGCACACTACCTCTCATCTAATGCATGCTGGGATACATGTGAGTTCCAGACCCCCTCAACCTGGAACAGGAGACGCAGTTTAGAGATTGGATGGGTAGATACAAGACACAGTTGCTCTCTCTCTCTCTCTCTCTCTCACACACACACACACGTTTACTTAAGTCACTTTTAGGGACATTATAGACTTACATTCATTTCCTGGAGACTTAGCCTAACCTTAACCGTAACCACCGCTTGCCTATCCCTAACCTAACCTAAACCTAACCCTAACCTTAACCACTGACCCAAAAATGAGCGTTTTCCAAATTGGGACACGGCTTTTGTCCCCAATTGGACAAGCCGTCCCCAATTAATTGGTCTTGAGTCTGAAATTTGTTCCCAAAAGTAAGATAAGTCAGACACACACACACACACACACACACACACACACACACACACCCACAAACTCATACACTCACCATATGGGTCCAAACTTCTCCAGGGCATCTATCAGGTCTGCTTCCACCACAGCCTCACACAGACCCCTGACATGGACCACAGGGCTGGGAGAGATACGATGGGAGTCCTCTGCATTATCCTGCAACACACACAGTCAACCACAGTTACACACTATGGCTACGTTCACATCAGGCTGCTTCCTGCATTTGCACACCAGACAGAGGTCTCTGGCCAAAAAAATGCAGATCACAGGGCAGAAAAGTTCAAGCTGCACAACTTTAGCCACAATACAATGCAATGTCATACAGCAAGGCGCCGCTTTTCCAATCAAATACATCCAAGTGCACATGTGCACATTCCTGGTAGATACTTTGTAACATGAACCACATCATTCTACTGTTCCTGCTGCAGGCAGAAGATAAAATTAATGTCACGATGATAACTTTCCAAAGTTGTAAATTCCTGTCTCATAGTATTATAATCAGCTGTGCTGTGTTTTAGCATCTGACCATCAAACACAGTAATCTGTTACTGAAACTAGACCCCCTTGATCATATTTCATCTTCTCACCAGTTCCTGAACAATGAGCACACTGTCAAATCAGCAAAACAACAACTTCACATTCAGAGTCACAACATCCCAGGGAATTCACATAACATGGCTTTTTTCTGTTACTGGAAAAAAATACTGGAGCCAACTGATACATTGGCTGGCCAATATTAAAGCTAGTAAGTGGACCTTTAGTTAAGATGTTTTGTCACACTACTTACTACTACTATATCAATAACCAAATATTTATATAATTCTCAAGTATCAATATTGTATCATCCTCCAAAATCCAGTACTGTCAGTTTCTAAAAAAACATCATGGATTATTTGTCTGTGAAAACGCAAACTACAGTGGAACATTTCATGCAGTCACCACTATTTTTGTGTGTGTGTAACACTGGTGCTGTGCCCAGCAGTAAATGTCCTGGTGTGCAGTACTGAACCATAACAGCTTTCACCTACACTCCGCGGTTACTTTATTAGGTATACCTGTACACCTGCTCATTAATGCAAATATAATCAGTCAATCATGTGGCAGCAACTCAATGCATAAAACCATGCAGACATGGTGAAGAGGTTCAGTTGTTCAGACCAAACATCAGAGTGGGGCAGA
Organism: Oplegnathus fasciatus; assembly: GCA_003416845.1. NCBI lineage: Eukaryota > Metazoa > Chordata > Actinopteri > Centrarchiformes > Oplegnathidae > Oplegnathus > Oplegnathus fasciatus. The sequence goes on from NTHP01000476.1 coordinate 590,071, forward strand.
ATGTGATGTAGTGACTTTGAGCATAGAGTGATGTCGGACAGGGTGGTTTGAGTACCTCAAAAACTGCTGGTCTCCTGGAATTTTCATGCACAACAGTCTCTAGAGCTTACGGAGAATGGTGCAAAAAACAAAAAACACCCAGTGAGGACAATGGCCTGACTGGTTTAAGCTGACAGGAAGGCAACTTTTAACACAAATAACCAGGCATTAGAACAGTGTTCTGCAGAAGAGTATCTCTGAACACACACACGGAACCTTGAAGTGGACAGGCTACAGCAGCAGAAGACCACAGCAGGTTCCACTTCTGTCAGCTAAGAACAGGAAACTAGGCCTACAGTGGGCAATGTTTTTCCAATAGAAGATTGGAAAAGCATTGCCTGGTCTGATAAATCTCGATTTCTGCTGCCACATGCAGGTGGTAGGATCAGAATTTGGCGTAAAACAACATGAATTCATGGATCCATCCTGCCTTGTATCAATGGTTCAGGCTGCTGGTGGTGTAACAGCGTGGTATTTTCTTAGCACACATTAGGCCCCTTAACACCAGCTGAGCATGGTTTTAATGCCACAGCCTACTTGAGTGTTGTTACTGACCATGTGCATCCCTTTATGGCCACAGTCTTCCCATCTTCTAATGCAACTTCCAGCCAGTCACAAAGCACATGTCAAGCTGTTTCCACCAACCTGACAGTGAATTCAGTGAACTCCACAGTCACCACATCTCAATCCAATGGAGCACCTTTGGGATGTAGTGGAACATGAGATTTACAGCATGATTGTGCAGCCAACAAATCTGCAGCAACTGTGTGATGGTATCATGCCAACATAGATCTCTAAGGAATGTTTCCAGCACCTTGTTGAATCCATGCCACCAAGAATGTAGGTTGTTCTGGGGAGCAGTATTAGATACTATTGGGTAGACTTACCTAATAAAGTAGCCCAGAGTATATATTACCAGTGTAAGCAGTGTAAAGACAGCTTCAGAAAAACTTTTTTCAGTCTGGTTGCTAATATTATTTGTGCACAGCCAGTGCTTCAGTGGACCGCCAGGCTGGTGCCAAACCTTTGCTGGAAAGTTCTACAGGGAAAAGCCTCCCAGACCAGTTTGAGAGGGATGTCACTAATAGTCAGCTACTACACATCCAGCCAGTCAGCTTGACTTCTGTCTGTAAGAAAATGAATTAGTGGAAGTTTGAAGTAGTTCCAAATCTCCCAGTGTTTCATCTTGAATAAATATCAGACATTAATGACAAGCCGGAAATCAGTGGTCACTAAAGAGCAGCAGTGCTGGCAAAAGCCCATGTTGCAACACAAAAGAGCTTTTTTGGACTGTCGGTTATGAAAATTGAGTATTCTTGAGGACTCAGAATCAGGACATGGAAATGAAGACAGGAGAGAGAGAGGGAGAGAGTGTACATGTAAAAGACAATTCTAGTCAAATCCTCACATTTCTCTATAATCTTTTTATTCTTATTTTGTTTATCCCCCTCAAATACTCTGTCTCTTTTAAACTTGAATCTCTTCCCTCATCTGCTTGCCTCATTCTCCTTCTATTATCAATCCCTTCTCCCATCTTCCTTCTTTTTGTCCTTCTCTTTCTCATTGACATTCCTTTTAGTCTATTTATAGGGTCAGATGGCTCATCTGAGTGTTTGGAGAGGAAAAACGGCATGAGACTAACTTTTCCCTCTGTTGACCAGGCTGCTGGCTTCTCTGTTTCAGACACGTTAGCATTATTTTTGTACAAACATGTCCACTGTGCAGGTTTTTCAAAAGGAAAACACCTAGCATTCACATATGTTTATGTGTTGTGTCCATTATCCACAGCTGTAGATTGAGTACTTTGATACAGTGTTGATAACACTTTCAGATTTCTGTAGATCTGATATAGTAAATATGACAAAATACAGATGTAATTTCAGAGGTGGTTATTATATCTACTCTATTATTTTCCATGACTTTTATTGATAAATCTCTACTGTTGTTGCATACCTTTATATAACCCCCTTTTCTCCATGGTGATTCTTTACATCCAAATCCAAGTGTTGTTAGCTGTGTCCTATTCATTAATCAATACACAGGACATGTTTAGCCTTCAGGGTGAGTGGGTGTGGGCCCTGGATGTAGGCTATTAGAAATCATGTTCCACAATGGCACCCTTTGTAGCAAACACAGCCAGCTGTTAAGTTACTCTTTAAGATATACTAGTGCAGTGCCCATTCAAAACGGGCCTGTTCAGAACAAGCTGATTGTTTGGCCTCCACTATTGCTGCTTGCAGCTTTCTCGAGACCTGCTCATCCAAACAATTTCACACTTGACACTGCACTTCCTTGGGTCCTCAGCAATACACCCGCCAAGTGTGAAGGCGATCAGATGAACAGTTGTTGAGATAATCGAGGGACAGACAGACAGACTTCCTTCTATTTTAGTAGTGCAGTAGTGTAGTAGTGCCGTTCTGAACGGCATGCGCTGGCCTATTGCTTGGCTCCCAGTATTGCTGCTTGGAGCGTTGACGGGGGGCATGCGGGGCGCGGCAGAAAAGAAAAAAAATCTGAAAAAGTAACTTTTTCCGGCTTGGTCCAGAGATGTTCTGTACCAAATTTGGTGACGAGGGCTTAAACTTTGTAGGAGGAGTAGCGAAAAAACAGATTTGGACAAAATTCAAAATGGCTTATGGCTTATGGCTTATATGGATAGATTTGGTTCAAAAGTTACAGGCCAAAACGTAAAGTTCGTTGTTATAGCGCCACCATCTGGCCAAATTGCATCAAATTCTCCTTGAGAACAAACTCTTCGTGAAAGCTGAAAAATGTGAGTTTCACGTCAGTTCAGTTTCCTTCTTGGGGTACATCATTGAACGTGGGCAGGTGAAGACAGACCCTGAAAAGATCCAGGTTGATCTAGGTAGAGGCAAACTGGCCCAAACCCACATCCTTGAAGCAGCTTCAGGAATTCCTCGGCTTTGCCAATTTCTACCATTGCTTCATCTGGGACAACCACCTCTGTTTCCAGTCTTAGAGGACTATATCTCAGTTCCCTCAGTCCAAGCTCACCTTCGCCGCTTCCATAAGGTCTGGAAGGATGGCCGTGACGCCTTGCTCTGCTCCGCTGACCGCAACCAGTGCATTGCTGACCGCCACATGCCAGCCCCCAACTACCAACCAGGTCAGACAGTTTGGCTTCCCTCTCGTGATCTTCCACTGAAAACTGACTCTAAGAAGCTCTCGCCCTGTTATGTTTGTCCTTATGAGATTGAGGCCATCATTAATCCCACTTATTCAGGGAATTAAGAGACATGTCCAGAGTAAAAACTAAGTCAAGGGTGTGCCCGCGGTTATGTGTGGGGCCAGAGACGTGCTGCACAAGGTTAAAAGATTTAGAAATGTTTAAAAAATCTGTGGCAAATGAATAAGACGGATTATGAATATGAATGTTAAAGTCACCAACTATAATGGCCCTATCAAATTTAAGCACAAGAGTTGACAGTAACTCAGAGGTACATTCAGTGTAGAATATTTCCCTTGTGTCAATATACTGTTGTCACATGTTTTTCTGTGGGTAGCTTTGCATACTTCACTAGCATTCAAGCAAAACTGCACATGCTTAGCAACAGGCTCTGCTGTATTGAAGGGTCTAATGCACTCTGCTATTAAATATTGAGCAGGTAGCAATCATTCATTTTGAGGAAATATTTAGCTCCAACTCCATCACAATAATATCAACGATCACTACACCTTTATGTGCATCTTATTAAGAAAATAATCACATAACTGTATTATTATTTTCAGCTCTGAGTCTTTCATATTGTTTTAAGTACAGGGACCATGTTGTGCCTGTGTTTTCAATGCTAGTGTTTTTATCTGACATTTATAGTATTGTGTCACACGGTATCTTTCTTCTATTTCCTTTTTCTTCTAAAATCCCTCCGAGTCTTCATCTTCTTAGTCAGCAGTGCAGTCTGAAAATATCATCTGTCTCTCTCTCTCTGCTGCAGCCTGCAGAACACCGACTGGACAGCCGCCATCTTCTCACTGCTCTCAGCCTAACATGAAGTCATGCTCTTAGTCATCAGCTCGCAAATTAACTCAAACAGCTAACACTTTAATTCCCCTGGCAAGTGTTCCTGGTTTGGATTTAGAGCTGAGTTTAGAAAGATCCTAGGACTTGAAAGCCTGGTTTCTCATTAATAACAAACCAAGTGGCCGAGTAGTTGTGCAATATTTGGCGTTGTAATTGGTGTCTTTAAGTTCGTCCCTTCGTCCCTCGTGCCATGCCAACCAATCATAAGTACAATCATATGATCAGTACTCCACCAATCAAATGAGTGCTGATCATGGTTTTGACTCTCTACTCATGTTGCCTTTATTTCACAATGAGAGTGTAAGATAATTTCACCCAAAATAAACAAATCAAACATCTGCGCTCAAAGAACCAATCTAGCTGGATGAGTTGCTTTATGCCTGGTGCGCACTAGAGGATTTTCAAATTTTAACTGATTTTAAAAGCGTGGGAGACTAGGCTTGGGCGGTATCTATTTTTTCATACCTTCCTGACATTTCACTGGGGTGTACGGTATATGACGGTAATTTCGATAAAAAAACAAGACAAAAAAAAACTCCATAAAAGCTGAGATGCTGATGATTGTGCATTGTACATTGCAGCATGTAAGACATTGTCTAGCCTACAATGCTGTGTGTCTAATATGCAATTAGCCTACTTAGACAAGTCTTGCTGGGTTTAAATACTTATGGCCCATAGAATAATGAATAGATAGGAAATAAGCGCCCATATAAGTCCAAAATTAACACCCGCCAAGCGCAAAATGCGGGTACATTTTCCGTTTGGCGAGTAAATCTCGTAGGGCTATCCGCCGCACTGGCAGGTATATACCAAAATAGTAATAAAAAACTATGCTGAGAGTCTCTACCGCGTTTTTGTGTCATTTACAGGCGCACTGTTTCTGTCCTCTGCTGTCTGTGTCAGAGTTTGACACACACGCCCACTACCATATGTGTTTCTGGCGCATCCAAACAGAGCAGCGATGCTGAACGTCTCGAGCGCTCCTAGTTTCATGGCACTGTTTACTGTACAGGACATCAGCTAATCACAAATCACTTGTCGCCTGTCGGTTTATTATTTTGGCCGGAAAAAAATATGCTTGGCCCATGGTATTTTTCATCTACCAGTCTCCTTGGCTAGTGAGTCAAAAAGTTTTGGACACTAAGAGCCCTTCTTCCATAGATTCAAAATACCTTGCTGGAGGACCCGATGACACTTGTTGCTAGGCACATCAGTGGGCTAAACAGAGATGATGTGCAGGTGGTGGTGGCAGACTGGTGGCGCGTGCTGTACACTGCAATACATCACCTCAATACAGAATCTCTGTATCAGTTTAATAGAAAGTCTGTCGTCACAAACATTACAATTTACTTTATCTAAAACTTCGCAACATTCCTTAAACGTTTCAAACCACATATAAAAATTATTCAGCTCATTTGCCTTTGCAATTCCACTGTAGGCGAACATGGGCTTCCTCTTGGAATCCATATTTGTCATTTCTCTAATTGAGTCCCACAGTTTCTTTGTGTCAGATCTGAACAAATCTTGTTACCCCCGTTCTTTGTGCTGTTTCCGTGCTCTCTGTTGCTCATTAAGGTCCTTTTGTGCAGCCTTCAGTCCCGCAGTATCTCCTGATCTGTAGGCTATTTTCTTCCTATTAATACATTCCTTAATTCCTTTCATGATGTAGGGTTTTATGTTTGGATATCTTAAAACAGTTTCCTGAGGTATGATTAAATCAACACAGAAGGAGATATAGGCTGTAACTGGTTCTGTGGCCATGTCAGTATCTGCATCCTGAAAGAAAATGTCCCAGTCAGAGAAAGCATCCTCTCATCTCCTCTGTATGGTTATTAGACCACTGGATTTAAAAAACTGACCAATACTTGGGCAGCAGTCGGATGACATTATGGTCAGAATTACCAAGAGGAGGCCTAGCTCTGGCTGTGTAGGCACCCTTAATATTACCATAGCACTTGTCGAAAGTGTTGTCCTTCCTTGTGCTACACTTAACATATTGATGAAAGCCTGGCAGGGATTTCTCCAATCGGCAATGATTAAAATCATCTAGGATCACCATAGGTGCATCAGGCTTACTTTGTAGATGCAGGTGGACACAGTCTATAATTTGATTAGCTGCTCTGGTAGCATTCCTATTTGGTATGTATATATATATTTGGAATATACACAACACACACAAATATGTTGGTAAATTCCCTTGGCAGGTAATGTGGTCGCACGGTGATGGGTTCCAGGTCAGAGTGGCATATACTGTCTCTGATTGCAGAGTTACGGCACTGTCTTTAATGTAAACAAAGATCCCTTCCCCCTTGTTTTGCCAGAGTTCTCATCTCTATCGAAGTGTATGTAGGAAAACCCATTGATTTATAAAAAGTTGTCTGGCACATCGTTGCATAACCATGTTTCCATAAAAAACAATAAACAAGACTCACGATACTCGTAGCAGGCTCCAACATGTGTGCATAGTTCATCCAACTTGTTTTACAGTATAGACGCATAGACGGCAGTGGTAGTTTGGTCGCCCTCCGGACACGATGCCTGATGCTGCCCTCTTGCCATGCTTCCTGGCACGATGAGAGGCTGGTATGGCTTGTCATTGTAGGTCCTTGGGTACGTCATCCCGCAGGTTTGGCGATGGTGACATTCCGCAATCCCTCAGGTCTAGGAGCTCAGTCCTGCTGACCAGTGTTGGTGAGCCTGTTTGCAAAGAATTCTGCAGCCTGGCTAGACAGGATTAGCCATTCTTCTCCATTTCGTTTCACATCTATACAGCTTACAGTCCAGACTACTGCTCACACACAATAAATGTAGTAGCCAGTGCACCAATCAGTGACAAACGATAAACGGAGATACCACAAACAACCACAAGATGTGCAGCAAAAGTGTTCCTCCATATCGCCATCAGGGCTGCGCTATGACTACACCTGATGATTATTTCTCAATTAATTCTAACATAAAATTATAATTATAACAACACTTTCTATTAGTGCCTCGAAGGAAAGCATCTGAAAATGGCTTCATGTGTGGAAAGACTTCATCAGGATCTAGTTAACTATAAGCTGCACTTTTGCACTCTAGGACTTATGGATAAACTTTATGCCACCTTTGAAGAATGGAAAAATAAAGGACTGTGTCAAATCATCAACAATCAAATCATGCTAACTCAGTTATCCACATATGAAGAACAGGATCCAGAGGATAGTTTCATTTCACCCTGACCTAACCTTCCAATAAGACACAGCGCCTACAGTTTCAATACTGACATAGTTACTATGTATGGAAAAATCCATGCATCAAAGTGAGGAGCAACACTTTTGACACTACGTACAAATACTGGCTAGGAGTTAGAGTTTGGTTGTAAAATGTGTAAAATGGGAATCTGTCACCTGGTTTTGACCTGTAATTGTGGTTTTGAGCTCTTCGTTGCAATTCTGAAAATTCCAGGACACAATGGTGACATGCATCATTGATCTAATTTGTGTGTGATAAACAGAGGAATGAACTGGATATGAATCCTCATACACAATGTGCACCAGACACACCATCCTCACACTGATTTCATCAACAGTGTCACTGCCTCATGACCACTTAAGAACTTATTGAAGCTGCTCCTCATCTATTGTTGCCTTTCGTGAAAAAGTGAGTTTGTTTTTTAATACAAATATGTGGAATTTTAATTGCTGACTATTTCACGGAAGCTCTGACGTTCAACTGAACAAGGCTTTTTTTCATGAGACACTTGTTTCCCTGACCTTCTTGTCTGTGCTCTATAGCGATGTATAACGCATAAATGGATGTACTTAGTTTATGCTTTAGATAATGCCCACATAGCAATTAGGCTGTAACTGTAAATCCCTCAGTTATCACTGTACTTACGTACAATGTTAATCTCAGACTGGCATTTAAATCATTCTTGGTTTACCTCTTCTGATGCTGGAGCACAGTTGCTCTGTTCACTTCTTGGACACATTTTTCTGACAACAGGGCTGGGAGTCATCCAAAATAGTTTACTTCAAAGTTCAAAGTGAGAACACTTCAAGCCACTCTTATCTGACTGCCAATGTAATGGTGCATGTTAGAACCTGCAATATATCATGGCATCTACAGATTTATGTAAATTCTATATAGGATTTTTTTATATTTTTGATACATTATCTTGTGGTATAAATGTTGACATCAATATCAATCCCAGTGACTAAATGTCGATCTTGGACAAAACACTGTTGAAATAGAGACTTCATAAACTGAATAAGATTTTCTGACTTTTTTTTTCTATTTTTATTCCCAAATTGGTCTAGGGGAAGAGGTAGTGTGCCTTCCACATTAGGGCTGCACGATATTGGAAAAAAATGACACTATGATATCTTTTTTTTCTGCAATATATATTGCGGTATGGAAACTTCACCAGATACATGCAGTGTGTTATTCATGTACAGATATACAATTAACAACCATAATTATCATTATTTGAATACTTTAAAAATCTATCCTCTTCTAACAAAATAAACCCCCCTCCTACCACACTTGGTTCAGCCCTCTGCCACTCCTCCAGAAATCAGCTTGGACTCCTCCACTATTGGTTTCATGAATGCTCTGACACCAGCATTTGGAGAGTATTTGGGAAAAACAACACGTTTCTTCATAAACTTTACAAATGGACTTGTGTGTCACAGTTGTGTTATTTATATGCAATCTACCATTTCTAATGATGTTCAAATGTGTGCTTAATCTGCGTGGTGGAAGATAAACAGGCCTCCTGGTGCGGCTGAGGGCAGTAAAACTCTAAAACTCAAGCAACAAACAGATTTATCTAAATGCCGGCAAGATGTAAGTAGGCCTACAGATACATCTCAATACTGCAGGTTTATCTGTGGCTACTGTCACAGACATTATCTGTGACAGTAGCCACGGCACATGCATTACAGGCAGGTGATACGCAGACTCTGCGTGCACAGCGATCAAATAGCTATGTGTTCTGGTGAAGGGGTGCACCAAAACAGGCAGCGCTCATTTTCAGGTTGTGGTAGGCGACTAGTAGGGCCTGCTTTGGTTGTTTTTAAAGGGGCTGTATGTAACAATTTACATGTACAACCAGTGTTTTAAAATAGTTTTTTGGTTGCCAATGTGTGAACAGATTGCAACATAACTTAAAAAATGAGACCTTCCCCAACTTTCTCGGTTGACTGTAACACCCTGTAGACTGATTTCTATGTAAAGGACTCGGGACGGTTTTGTGCACACCCGAGTGCCTTTCCTCTCTTCAGCTCCGCTACAGCGTTAACAGTGTGCAACACTAGCTAGTTAGCTCTATGATATTACTTCATATTTATACAGAATTTAGATGACATTATTTTGAATGTTGATGGAGCAGATCGATCTGAACTCCATTCAGAAAACAAGCATTTTAAAAGTTGTTTGTTTGTCGTATTGCAGACAGACCTGACAGAGCATGAATTCAGACTTTTTACAAATCGGCATCATGATGTAGTTATTTCAGCATCCTTTTGATCCGTTTATTGTAATGATATCACAGCAAAATCTGTTTATTTTGGGATCATACCGCTGTAGTAAGCTAACGTCAACAAACAACCGGCACACACCACAATACAGACTCACAACTCGACACAGGTAACACATCTTATTTATAATATTCCGTCTAGTTCACATCGCAATGTCAATGTTGAAATGATACATTATATCGTGCAGCCCTATTCCACATCCTGTCACAGTCAAGCAGAACACAATATAATGCAGCGCACAGTACAACATGACACTACACATCACAGAGAGTCTGACAATACAGCATAGCACTACAAAGAATTTTTCACAGTTCAGCCTGACACAGTGCGCCAAAGGGCATCTGTTTGGTTTTAACACTGGTATCTGGTAAATCTGTAGTTATTTGAGTGGTTTGTGTGCTCTTGCTCTCTCTTTCTCTCACACACACATAATACGCCCAAAACAGGACTTTTATGCACAATTATGTACAAGTTACATATCACAAATCAGCTTTTCTAAATACAAGAAAATACATTTTACAAAATGGCAGATAGTGTGCAACTGTTTTAATTAACAGATTAAAACGGAAAATTATCTGTAACCAGACAGACAGATAACTGTGAGGAACTCTGGGTTGCCAGATAATCAGGTTTCCCATCTCATGCCTCTCTCTCACCCTTCCATCTGTCTCCATCAAAAACATGTGCCATGTTTTGCAGAAAATGTGCAAACAACAATTCCAGGTAAACCTGATACTGACACACAGGAATGGTTATTCTTCTGTAAACAGAACATGTTGTTTGAGATTGCTAACAATTAGTTAACAAGACAAAGAGTCAGCCATGCTAGTGGCTCTGTGAGACTGTACATAGGCACAGCAGCAACGTTGACATGCTGATGTTTGGTTCACCATCTTTTTTAGTTTACCGTGTTAGCATGCTAACATCTGCTAATAAGTACCAAACACAAAGTACAGCTGAGGCTGATGGGAATGTCACTAGTTTTGCAGGTATATGTTCATAAACCAAAGTATTGGACACATTAAAATATTGACCTGGTGGCGCTAGATAAAAAGTCAGAGGATGACCAAGTTATTACATTGTCTGATCCAAATTTCATGGCAATCCATCCAATAGTTGTTGAGACCTTTCACTTAAAACTACATAGTGGAGCTAGAGGAATAGTCAGGGAATCACCAAAGTCTGTGAGATTCCTCCTCTGGGGACCTCGAATGTCTGTATAAAATTTTGTGGCAATCCATCCAATAGATGTTCAGGTATTTCAGTCTGGATCAAAGTGGTGGACCAAACGACATACTGACATTGCCATCCTTAGAGCTACGCCGCTAGCATGTTTAAAACTGGCAGATCTCTATCTGTGTCTGACCCATCAGTGGCAGAAGCTGGAACAGCTTCTCCTTTTCCATCTAGGCAGTGCGTTTACATGCACACAAGAAATCAGGTTATGCCCGGAAATCAGGTCACACAGGAATAATATGTTCACATGCTCAGTCAGATGAGTCTCAATATTAATGAATGCCCACAGAAGGACTCACAAATGTATTTTTGATTTATATATAAATGACTCTCTCCACAAAAATATTTGTCAATGCACACAAAAATATTTATTGTTGTATATAAATGTAAAAGAAATTCAGATATAAAAAAAGAGGGTTCACAAATGTATTTCTGATATGCACACAAATATTTCCTTTTTTAAATAAAAGTAGAAGAAATACAAAAATATTTGTATTTACAAGTATTTGCAGTTTTCATCAAAAACATATTTGGATGTTGTTACATTTATATACAAACTGTTAAACCTGCATTTACTAACTGCTCGTCATGTGTGAACTTCACTGCATTTGTGTGTGGGTTTTTGAAGACTGCCCTGCTGTGGCTCGATTCACAAATGCATTTTTTCTTCAACAGGGAGTAATCTGTAGCCAATAAGGTTGCTCCTTCCGTTTCAGCATATCACGTAAGCATAGATTCGAGGGTATGATTTAATGTCATCACGTAGCGTTACAGCTGCTTGCAGGTCAACCTCAACATGGAGTGTGGCAGCTGCTCTCCACAGGTAAGTGATAACTCTCCTGTCGAGCATGATTATATATGTTTGAGTTATGAATGCTAGCTAAGTTAGCGATGTGGTATTTAACACTAGCATTAGCTAACATGTTAGCTATATAATACCAATAGACAACCTAGGATCATCCATTAGCTAGATAGCTGGCATTCATAACTCAGACTTATTTAATCATGCACGACAGGAGAGTTATCACTTATCTGACTCATTCACCCCAATCTTATTTTGGAACCACAGCTGACTTATTCTATGTGTGTGTTAGTGATACAAGCTACAACAAATGTGACTGTATGTGTATGTGTGTAAGAGCATTTGGACTGAAGGCTCAGTGAAAGGACAGGCTTTGTAGTGAGAGCATGTGAATGTGTCTGAACTTTCAAAGGTCAAATATTCAGCTGTGGACTTATTTAGAGGCTACCTCATGTCAGCCTCAGGTTTAGTCAAACTTTGGATGGAATTATTTAGAATACAACAATGCACTGCATCACGTAACAATCTCTTCTTTAATCCAGCTTGTCTGCTGTCACAGCAACACTTTCTCTGTCTGAAGTCAGTCTACACAGGATCCGTTCAGGTACAGTTCTGAGTGTAGGTCACCCATGAATACACCAACACTAAGTTACATGTGTAAAACAGAAGAAAACAGATTTGAAGCCTAAAATTACGCTTCGGGTCACACTTATGCTCACAAAGTGCAAGTAAAATGCAAGCCATTACTTGGCCTGTGCAGACAGCTGTATTGATTCAAATTTTTTTTTTTTAAAAACTGTTCCATCACATATGGGTGAGACTGTTAGAAATCTCCTACCCTGGTTAAGGAAACCAGGTTTCTTGTTTACATGTAAATTAAGAAATCAGACTACTGCAGGAAGCTAACTGTACCGTACCAGTTACTGAAGTGCATATAAACACACTAGCTGAAACTTGATTAGTCAGTTAATATGAATCAAATTACTGCTGAAACGACCAGACCAAATTTAACAAAGCTAACAAGCCGTCTGGATCAGGGCTCTAAGGTGGTCTTTGAAGTAGGTGTGAATGTGAGGATCCAATAGTCATTGAAGAAATGATTAAATGTTTGATGGATATTTTTTACTTGTATTCCTACCCTTGTGTTTTGAATAATTTATATTTCTTCTGTTCTAAATTGTGAACTGCACACTTAAAAAAGAGGACTGCCACACCTCAATGTATCTTTCCGACTGTAAATAATGGTTGAAGGAATGAACATCCCTAAGTAGCCCATCCATCTCCTTAATCACCCTCTAATGATCAGATGACGTGTCTGTGTGTAACTGTGTATGTGCATGCATACTTGAGTGTGTGTGGAAACTAGACTACATGCATGTAATGCTGATTACACAGAGCAAGGTGACACCACCTTCAGTCAGGACTCGAGGCGTGCTTGTGTGTGTGTGTGTG
>NTHP01000476.1:606494-632402 GCA_003416845.1 Oplegnathus fasciatus
GAGTGGAGCTGCACAGGTTTCACATCATGTTGTGGCCTTTGAGAATATACAGAGACAAACAGCAGCCTTTTCTGTTGAAATATTTTTTGGTTTTTACTAAGTTTATTTTGAAAGAGGGAGAGTGGATTAATAAACCCTTTTGCTTTAATCTACAACAACAGTCGGCATGAGCTATGTGGATACAGCATAAGAAACACGTGTGGACCGAAGGTTTAGTGCAGAGTGTACCAAGTTTTGGATCCTACAGGTATGTTTCAAATAAACTGCCTACTTGAGCACGAGGTTCCAATATCAGGAAACAAGACTAGGTCAAAACCTCGTATATGGCTGGACCGTGTTTGGTCAATGTGCTCTATTGTGGCCAAATTGTTACAGGCATAGTCAGTGGTCGTGTCTATAATGTGAATTCCTGGATATTACAGTAAATGTTCATCTGCAATTTTCTGTAGTGGTCCCAGTAATATTTGTTCTTAAAGTGTACTGAGGCAAAATATTACATGACATGGTTAAGTTACGTTTGACTAAAAAAATGTTATAAATGCAGTTGCAAGAACAAAACTTTCCACTCATATCTTAAGATGTTTGATTTGAAAGAACTTCTAATTATAACTATTCTAATTATCTATTAACCTATTAATCTACTGAGTGTTTTGTCAGAGTTAGGGTTCGGTACCGAACTTGGTACGTTTAAGGGTACTGAGCGAGAGTGAGAGTGAGAGATATGCTTCCTCCACCTTAAAAGTTTCTGGTAGCTGCCGGTAGCCTTTGATCAGCACAGTGAATTAAATTATTTTTTCTCCAGTCTATAACTAGCTAACATTAGCTACTGTGGTCAGTTATAGTTGACTAATGTATGTAAACTCGCCACCATGGGAACAGTGGTTACATCACCTTAGAAATGAGCCACAACTTAACCGTGCATGTGCACGTATGCACGTGTATCACAGATGTGCTCTACTCCGTTAACAAAAAGCACTACACCTCTGCTGGTGACAGACTGTGACAGACTGCAGGTTGTAGGGACGGTTTTGGGAGGGGAGAGGGAGGTAGAGGGGGGTTTTATTTTGTGTGATGTGTAAAATGTTCTAAATAAATAACGAAATGTGAAATTGGGAAGTTTGGACTTATTTTTTACAACTGAAATTACATTTTTTGTTATCACAGAGAGAGTAAAGTACTGAAAAAAGTACCATTGGGTACTAGTACCAAATTCCAGGTACCGGTATGGGTTCAAATGTGAACGGTACACAACCCTAGTCAGAGTGGTTGTTATTTGGGGTGTTAAACTTTGCGCTGTCCCTCACTCTCTGCACAGCTGATTTCTTGTTTCTTTCCTACTCTGCTCTGTGCTGGACTGTTACCATCTGTAACCATCGTCTCCGCCTCTCTCTGGTAAAGTTTTGCCACCACAGCGAAAAAAAATCACAAAAGAGAACAAAACATTCCGCGATCAATCATCTGATCCACTTCATCAATACATACGTGGTGGTTGTTGTTGCTGTGCAACGGGTGTGATATTCTAATGTTACCGGACGTTACCGGAGCCCGACTCCGTGATTAACATGATTGCATGTTGCCTTTCCAGATTCGCGTCTCTGAACCGGAGTTAGGAGACCTCTAGTTTTATTTAATTGACTATGACGCTGCAGCCTGAGCTTATCCAGACACTTTATGGCTGACTAAAGTAACTTAACTACCATTAATAGCAGGTACTTTTCTGTGGCTGCAGCACCGTGCAGGTACTTCTCTCTCACACCTGGAGAGACTCATCTCCCTCACAAACTTGCTAGACTACTTCACAGGAGGAAATATATGTTTATTTATTTTGGGATTCTCAGCGTAAGAAATACGAGGTGTGGCGTGTGAACTGGTTGATATGCATGAGTCTCATAGTCAAAGCGTGAGACTCAGCAGCTCTGTTTATATTTTATGGGAATTTCTGATATGCACCGCCATCACGCTGCCATCAGTAGAGGTTCCTTCCATGCACTCGCCTTAACGTTGCCACTGGTCTCTCGTCTGCAGTCCCAATTAATCTCATTCAAAACTCCACACAGTATGGCGGTGACGGAAACGTAGACTGTTCCTTCTCCATCTCCTGGTAATCCTTAAATTGGCAATATCCACCCGTAATACTAGCAGTAGCTTTAGAGGGCGGCGCCTGTAGTGTGCGTAGCTACGTACACGCCGTGTAACTTCATCACTCACTCAGTCAGTCACTCACTCACTCACTCACTCACTCACTCAGTGACAGACTTTTGAGTTTGTAGGACTGGCCCTCTGTGGTCCAGCCAAAAATATATAACAGATCTTCTCAATGAGCCAGAGATTTTAATGTATCATATTAGGGCTGCAACTAAAGATTATTTTCATTATCGATTAATCTGTTGATCATTTTCACAATTAATCGACTAGTTGGTTGGTCCAGAAAATGGTGAAAAATGTTGATCACTGTTTCCCAAAGCCCAAGGTGACATCCTCAAACATCTTGTTTTGTCCACAGCCCAATGATATTCAGTTTACTGTCACAGAGGACTAAAGAAACCAGAAAATATTCACATTTCAGAAGCCGAAATCAGAGAATTTGGACACTTTTTCAGACAGTTTTGATAGATTGAGCTAAATGTTTCATCGCATCCTGGGAGGTGTATTCTACTATTGAAAAGTCATCACATAGGAGCGCTTTGGTAGCCGAATGGTTACAGCGCATGCCACATGGTCGCAAGCTCAGTGTCGACTGGCAAACCTTTGTTGAATGTCATACCTCTCACTCCTCGGTTTCCTGTCTGCCTCTTCACTGTCACTATCCAATAAAGGCAAAAAATGCCAAAAAAATAATCTTTAAAAAAAAAAGTCATCACATAGAGCAATGAAAGGGTAAGTTTTACCATTTTACTACTTCAGCATGGAAAACATTGCACAAAACTACTGCGATTAGAATAGCTGTGAGACAGATTGAGCTTGACTGGAATGGAAATGACTCTATGTATAGGCAGTGTGTAGGACTATAGGGTTGGGCAATATGTTAAAATTTTACAACCGGCCACCGTCAGTCTAACAACCGGCGGTCCAATCAGTAGAGCCTGTGTGTGTGAGCCCCATCAGTGGAGAAATTTTGGTTGGCTTGAGCCCTCTTCAAAATCAGGATCAGGATTAGGATCAAATCCTTGTCAAGACATTTTTGAATGGATCATTATTAGATACATAAAACCTGATCTCTTTCCTGGTACCAAAGCTATCAAAAACACCCCATGTACTCTAACACCACACTGGCTCCTAATGGCCAGTGTTTGGAGTAGGGCTGAACAATATGCAAAAAAAATCATACTGCAATTATTTTGACAGATGTTGCGATATGAGTCACGATTTTAGTGGGAATTTTTGAATTTCGTTTTCACAGGAAAAACTATAAAAATGATGATGATGTGATTTTTGTTGGGGTCTGTACCAAACAAGCATGTTCCCTTACATCTGGAGAATATGATTTGTAGACCAGGGCATCTCTGTGACACCACAATGCTTCATTTATAATGGTATGTTGTGACATATTTTACCTTTATCAAAAAATTGCAGTTCCTGCAATTTGGATATCGTAGTTGGCCATATTGTGATTTTGATAATATTTTGATTAATTGTTCAGCCCTAGTTTGGAGTGGGTGCAAAGTAGCACAAAGCAAATGAAGAGCAGTCAGTAGTGTCAAGTACTGATATGTCAGCCATTAGCTGCAAGCAATGTGAGCACAGTCACTTTTTAAAAAATGGTTGCTGTGCATTTTGTAGGTGCACCACACCCTGGACTGTCCCCTCTACAGCTATATTATACTAAAAATATAAATAAACATTAAATTAAAAAATATATATCAGATCGAATTGGCAGTGGGAAGTACTCAGTATTAAAGGAATAGTACAACATTTTGCTAAACAACGTGACTTCATGCCCCCGGCAGCATCATGAATACCTCCAGCAGGTAACTCTCCTAAAACCACAAATTGCCCTTGACATTTTTATTAGTGTACCGATAAAACAAACAAAAATGTGAAGTACAACATGTTCACTGGTGAGCTTTACAGGTGTTAGTAGGTGTATTTTTAACTTTGGACAAAGACGGCTGGCTATTTCTACCTGCTTCCTGACTCTAGCTCTGTGCCTCACACACAGACATGAGACCAATATCCATTTCCTCATCTCACTCTCAGAAAGAAAGAAAATAAGTGCATTTCACAAAATGTTGAACTTAAGGTTATGGGGCAAGACACTGTGAAATGGACGTCCCTATAGATTAACCAAACCCGAAAGACACACTGCATGATTTTCTTATTGTTTCTTCCAATTCACCATTGGTGCTCAGGGACACATTATGAAAGCCTGGCACAGACACTCAAAGCAGAAACAGCATTTTTGACAGAAAATGTGTGTTTGTTGCTACTTGCTGTCATTGATTGATGCAAGTGTCATTTCCAACAGAACTCTGGGACTTGTATTATCAAAACCCATTTACCATAACCAACAGTAACCACAGGTGGCACCAAATCAACCATAGGCCTGTTTCAAACAAATTTGCAGCATGAAGGCTGCCATGTGCAACATGAGATCACTTCCTCGTGTTCATTTTGACAAATTTCACTAATCAAAACAAATGCCATACTTGCAACACATGCAAGGGGGTGCAAGAGCCCTGTAGGACTCACAAATATATCTGCAATTTGCAAGCAACAACCATTTGTGAAACGTTACGTTGGCACCATGTGCAACTTACGTGTAAGCAGTGCTCACAAATCGCTTTTGTGAAACAGGCCCCAAGACTGAAATCTTAAGGATTCTAACTTTAAAGCAAAGCTATCCTGTCTTCAAACTGTCAAACACATTTAACATTATATTGCTTTACAAAATTGTAATATGGGCTAACTGTAGCCTAAGTACGCATTGTGCAGGCATATTAGGTTCCAAAAAAGAAACTAAATCATAATCTAAAATAAATCTCAGATTGGGGTCAAGACTGGCAGATAGTCTATATTAAAGGACTAAGATTGGGATCAGGACATCCCTACTTTTGACTGAGCCTCCTGACTTTCCAATGAGGAATGTCAACAGTTCCTCCAAACAGAGGCTCTGGTTTAGCTGTTGCTGCCTCCAAATGTTAAACACAAATTAGAGTCAGAGCTAGAGGATCCTCCCGTGACATTTAAGCCACGTTTCCACCAAACACTTCAGTATAGTACCTTTGGTATAGTATATAGTACCCTTACCCTAAAGTACCTAAACCCTAGATCTGTGTGGTGTTTCCACCACAGACAGTACTCTTAAATGTAGGTGGAGTTGTTACTGGATGGTAATGGCCGCGTCAACCACGTAATGTTAAGCAGATGATTTCATTTACTTATCTATGCCGAGCAAATGAAGCCGCATTCAAAACATCTTTCTGAGGAAATTCATTCTAAAATGAAAGAATGTTTTGCTGCCTTTTCATCTTTACTAGTCAACATTAGCCAGGTGTAGACTGGAGAAAAAATAATGAAATTCAGTGTGTTGATCAAAGGCTGCACCGGCAGCTACTGGCAACTTTTAAGGTGGAACGTTTTCTTGCATGTTGCTCAATGCATGAGTTGACGTCGTGAATCAGTCAGCTCGCCTTAAATGTCAATATGACAACTTTGACCACTCCCTTTGTTTTTATTGGCTCTCTTGCATGACACACGCTTTAGTAATGATTGAATCTTCAAGCACTAAAAAATGTTTATGAATTTCAACCGGATTATGTGAACTGCGAATATTCTGTTTCCTCACTTGGAGAAAAAAAGTGGTAGAGAGTCGTCCGGCAGCACTACACCTATGCATGTAAGTACATGATCCCCGTAATTAAGAAGACTTGGACCCCCCCAAAAGAGGTAAAAACAACAGGTTGTGTTGATTGAAACACTTATATATCGTTCTTACCTTTCATTGCTCTATGTTCTTACCTTTCCCACATTCATGCCTGGAAGAATCTTGATTAACATGATATGATTGAGTAACATGATTTCAGACACCCCTAAAGTGGACAATACCAATTCTTAACGTTGACGTTAGTTGAACGTCTCGTCTGCCCGCCTTACTCCATCACAGGCTCGCGTCCTCAGTCTATGCTCAAGTGCGTCATGCAAGCCAATGGAGACGCTGTAGGTTAATGTAAGTAGATAGCTATCTAGCTAGTTTAATACACTTTACTTTCTTACCTTCAGTTTTCTGCTAACGCGCCCTTTCATGTCCAATGTTGGCTAAATAGCTAGCTGTGCCTGTGGCTTGGCATTTCATTACCAATATAAAATGTTATACCGTATTTCCTACTATTATTATATTATTATTATACTATCCTATACTACTAGATACTATAGACTGAGTCCTATCTTATCCATTCATTTTCGTATTGGGACCAGTACAGGATCTATAATGTGGAATGTGGATTTATTTTTTCTATTTGACTATTTTCAAAGTAAGAAAACAGCTGACAAATTTAGATTATTGGGTGGTCTTTGCTTTTAATGTTAGTCAGGCACAGGTCTAGATGCTGCATGGCAGTAACACATCTGCCTACCTCTTTGGCATGTTGATAGTGTCTTTGGTTCTGGTACAGCATTGTGTGGGTCTGTGTTTGAGCGGAAGTGATGGTCTGCTGTTGTGTGTGAGGGTCTGACTTGCTGGCAGTTTTGCTCTAGAATATTTTGTTGGTGACCCCTGACTACAAAAGTTGTTGTTGTGCCCCATTGAGCTGGTGTAATGGATTTGATTTATCATCATCTACAGACTGCAGACATTACGTTAAACACGCAAGACCCTTTAAGTATTGTAAGACTTCAGTTCACTGAAGCACATGCCGGCGCTGTACCGGGTTCCCTTTACGCCCTGGAGAAAAAGTTGACCCCCCGATTGTCATTGTATAATTCGCACTGATGATGACATGAAGTGACCTGTAGTGTGTGACAGCCAGGAGATGCTCGCTTACTCACAATGACAGCGGCAGCAAACACACGGACGCGCACATGCACGCGGTGTGATGCTGTGCTGCAGGGTAACGTTAGATAATATTTTTGCTCTCCTTACCCTCCGTCCTGCTCCGTATTGGCTGGCGTTCCACCGGGCCCGGTTGTCCACCGCTGACTCCCCATTACCGGGCAGCGAGCCGGAGTCCGAATCCTCCCCCTCCTCCAGCTCCTCTTCCCCCTCCTCTCTCTCCTCCGCCTCCCTCTCCTCTGTTTTCAGCCTCTTTGCCGCCCTTCCGTACTCCCCTTCCTCGCGTTGGCCGGCTCCTTCTACCGTCGACATGCTTGCGGCTGCGGTGAACCTGTTGGAGAGCGGGAGTGAGTCTGGAGCTGGTCAAACTGACGCGTCCATGTCAGCAGTCGTCCCGTAGTGTCTCCCCGTTAAGCAGCCTCCGTGTATCTGTCTGTGTCTCCTTGTATATCTGTCCCTGTCTCGCGGCTCCAGTCTCAGTCCCTTTCTGTCTTCCTATTGCTCTCCGACACCAGTGATTTTCTGTGTGTGGAGGTGTGAGTGGACTGGATACATCCCGCCCCGTGCTGTTCTCTTATTGGTCAGCCTGGTCCTGCACCTTGGAGATACGGCGTGTGATTGGCCGGTGTCCATGCGTCAACAGACAGCTCTCCACACACTGCGGAGGAGTGCGCAGAGAGGGCGCAAAGAGGGAATGGTGGGCTGGCTGGAAATAGAGGAGACAGACTTAAAATTGCAGAGCGTAGGAAAAAAGATAGAGAGAGAGAGAGAGAGAGAGAAAGAGAGAGTGTGTCCGAATGAACGTTTATTTGCTGCATCATTTAAGGGATAATTCTCTTTCTCATCATGTCTGGCTTAACTTCTCACAAGAAATCAATAGGCCTTACTAGGCACTGACCTTGCTGAAAGCTCTTTGAACATTGTTCAAGTAGGCTATGACGTCCCCAAAAAAAGGTAAAGCCAAGTTTATAAGGGGCAAAGGTAGCTGCATTGATTGATCACACACCCAATTCTAAAGATGAGGGGGATATGGCTGATGGTATGGTGATCAATGTGGATTTCCAAGGGTGTATTGTTCTTATGCCGTGGGAAAAATTAAAGGGATACAGTACTCCAGTCATTGTGTATTGAACTCCCATAAATTTAAGAATGTGTGGAAGATTTACAATGCCTAAATTAAAAAAAACAAAAATAAAGTGAAATACAACGCACATTATTATATGTATTTCATATTCATGTATGCATTTACACACATTAACACATTTATTGTATGTGTCATAATTAAATAAAAAGGAAAATGATTTAGCTTTTTGTCTTTAACAACTGCATGAATTGTTTTTCATTGAGATAGGAGGCTTTTCATCAGTGATATCAGTGAGGTCCGGGAGGGACACAGGAGGGACAGACCTGAAGGAAGAGGAGGGGGATAATGTTTTATGATAATATAAATTGCTGTCAAATCTAGTGGCGATAATGGACTTGAATGTATTCGACTTAATATTACATTATCTCCACAAATGTCTTTCAACCTTGTGGTTTGTATAGACCACCCTCTTCCAAAATTACTTTTTTTGACCAATTAAGCAGTATACTAAAAGAATGTAATTTCAACAAAGAGGTCATTTTAATGGGGGATTTTAACATAAATTGGGAAGATAAATGCAACAGAAGTGCTCTTAAAGAAATTACAAATACCTTTGACCTGATACAGCTAATTAAGGGACCAACAAGAATAACACAGTTTTCAAAAGCACAGATAGACTTGATATTCAGTAATAAACCAGAGAGTATTGTCAAAACATTCAACATGATCACTGGGCTATCTGATCATAACTTAACCCTTGTAGTTAGGAAATTGTCCAAAGATGTAAGAAAGCCCAGCTGGCTCAGAATACTTTAGGAAGAGCAAAATAACTTTGAAAATGCAATTAAAGGGATTAAATGGAACGATATTCTGTCTTATTCTGACCCTGTTGACTCTGACTGCCAGATCTTTTTGTCCACAATCCAATGTGTAATGAAAAATATTTTAAGGAAAACTGAACCTGACAGCGGACAAAAAAAACTCTCTTCCATGGTTAGGTGGTGACATACATGAATTGATGAGAGAACATGATGTGGCACTGAACTGATTGATGATTAAATTTTGTGGGACTATGAAATTAGGTAACAAGAGAAATTAAGAAAGCAAAAGCAAAATTTTTTTATTACTGTCAGTGACCAAGCAAAGGGAAATTCCAAATTGATTTGGGAGAACTTAAAGAGGTTCACAGCGAAACATCATACTGGTAATGAAAAGTGCCTTGAAATCTGTGTGAAGGGCAGCATTGCACAGGATGAAGCTCAAATAGCAGAAACTTTTAATTCATATTTTGTGGAATCGGTAGAGACACCGATACAGAGCCCCCCCACCAATCTACTAAGTATGATGTCTGATGTCTAATGAGTGTTTGTCTGGTCCAATAACAAATGCTATCAATAGGTCCATTAATGAAGGTGTAACATCACGTCCCTTGTCTTAGTCTTGTCTCTGTCTATGTTTCATGTTATGTTTGCACATTTCCTGTTTTATTGTGTATTACTCACCTCTCCTCTCATTTCAGACACTTCACTTCCTGCCCTTGTGTGTTTTCCGCCTTCATGATTACCTGCCCCACCCTGATTAGTTGCACCTGTCCCTCATTAGTTACTCACCTGTGTGTATTTAGTCTGTGTGTTTCCCTCTCTCTGTGCCAGTTCATCTTTGTACCTTGTGTCAAGCGTTCCAGCATCCTTCCTAGTGTTTTTGAGTCTTCCCAGTTTATGTCTGCTAGTTTAACTTACCTCGTCTTAGCCTTCTCCCTGTCGGATTTGTTTTCCTGTTTACAGACTGCCTGCCTGTGTATCGAACCCAATGCAAGTACAGACTGTTTCCTGATTCTAATTGTTTGTCTCGACGTCGTGCATTTGAGCCCAGTGTCTTTGTGGTTACCAGTGTCACAGTACGAACTGGCCACAAGGACTCAGCTGACCTGGACTCAGCCCAGGAGTCTTGGATGCACCAGCACGAGGAGCAACTCACCGCTGTCTGTGTTGGCATGAGGGGTTTATCGGAGAGGCATGATAGTTTCCAAGCTTTCATGGGCAGCCAGGTAGGACAGCTAAACGAACAGTTCCTCCAACTCACAGCACACCTCGACTCTCTTCTCGGCTGCTGCTCCGAGTCAAGAGTTAATTCCTGCTCCTGCTCCGGTTCCTCCACCTGGGTTTTCCCCACCGTCCTCTTCAGCTCTGACTCTTCACCTCTCTCGGCCTGAACGATACTCTGGGGACCCGGGGAACTGCAGGCCCTTCCTGGTTCAGTGTGGTCTCCACTTTGAGGCTTCTTCCTTCCCTACTGAACAATGCAAGGTGGCATATATCATCTCCCATCTCTCCGGTAGAGCTGAAGCCTGGGCCACTGCTGAGTGGGCTCATGAATCTCCAGTCTGTGACTCTGTGATTCTTTTCACCAATTCCCTCAGCAAGATATTTGACTACAATGCTCCCGGCCGGGAGGCGTTGAGAGCTCTGATGGACTACGCCATTGAGTTTTGCACCCTGGCATCAGACAGCGGGTGGAATTCTTCTTCCCTCATCGACGCATTCCGCCATGGGTTGGCCGCTTCCATCAAGGACCAGCTCCAGACTCTCTTATTGCCCTGACAATAAAAACTGACATTCGACTTTTTGAAAGAGAGAGTGAGGGCAGCAGTTTCTCCTCCCATCCAGAGGAGGCAGTCCACGACCTCTCCACAGGAGAGGTATTAGGGTGGGGAGAGGGCTGCTTACTCACCTGTTTTCCCTCTGCTTCAGCTCCTGAGTCTCCAGCCTCTGGTCCATTCACCTCCACGGTTCCCTCTGCTCCTTCAGGGGGTTCCTCACCTCCAGCGGTTCCAGACCCCGGCTTTTCTGATCTCTCCGGGGTACCCACCTGCTACGTGGATTTGAAAGAAGTCTTCAGCAAGTCCAGAGCCACCACGCTGCCTCCTCAGCGCCCTTACGACTGCGCCATTGACCTTTTGGCAGGCTCAGCACCACCTGCACTCTCTATCAGCACCTAAGAGAGAGGCCATGGAGAACATCGCCTTGTCCTTGGCTGCAGGATCATCTGGCCTTCTTCATCCCCAGCAGGAACAGGATTCTTCTTTGTGGATAAGAACGACAAATCTCTGCACCCTTGCATTGACTCGTGGGCTCAATAACATCACCATCAAAAACAGGTACCCCCTCCTTCTTATATCTTTAGCTTTTGAACTATTAAAAGGCACTAAAGTGTTCACTAAGCTAGACCTAAGAAATGCTTACCACCTGGTTAGAATAAGGGCGGAGCATCCTTTCCTGGTTTGGACTGACCACAAAAACCTTGAGTACATCAGGACTGCTAAACATCTTGTTCTTCAACCGCTTCAACTTTACTTGTCCTATCGCCTGGGGTCCAAAAACCTGAAACCAGACGCTCTGTCCAGCCTCTTTGACCATGACTCATTCCCCAGAGCACCTACCAGTATTCTGCCCTCCTCCTGTGTGGTAGGGGCCGTCACTTGGGCCATTGAGGGTAAGGTCAAAGAGGCTATAAGAGACTCCCAAATACCTGATGGTTGTCCACCTAAATGGTTGTTTGTCCCAGCTGCTCTCAGGTCATAGGTGATCCACTGGGCCCGCACCTCTGTCATCTTGGGGTCCAAAGAGCGAACTTCGTTATTAAGCAGCATTTCTGGTGGGCTTCCATGGAGAGAGAGGTGGGAGAGTAGGTTTCCACCTGCCCAGTCTGAACCCAGAACAAGACCTCCCGCCACCCACCCTCTGGTCTCTTGCATCCTCTGCCCGTGCCTCATCGCCCCTGGTCTGACATCTCTTTGGACGTTGTCACCGGTCTGCCCCCCTCGGAAGGTAACACCACCATATTGACTGTTGTGGATCGTTTTTCTATAATGGCTACCAACTTCCTTTGTTCCCAGCCCTGGAAACCGAGGTTTCGGTCCCCTTTGCCAATGCCCTCATGCCTCGGTGCCAGCGGATACGGAGCCGTGCCCGTCAAACCCTCCTCACGATCTCCGCCCGTTACAAGAGGGTGGCTGACTGCAAACGGATCTCCTGCCCTGTCTACCAGCCTGTTGTTTGCCTGTTTACTGACTGCCTGCCTGTGTATCGAACCCAAAGCAAGTAAAGACTGTTTTCCTGATTCTAACTGTCTGTCTCAGCATTTGAGTCCAGTGTCTTTGTGGTTACCAGTGTCACAGAAGGGGTCTTTCGTTGAGAATGGAAAACAGCTATAATAACACCTAAAACAGGTGGTCCCTCAAAGGTATTCAACAGATACTGTGAACTGCTTTCTCCTGGAGAATATAAAATCTAGATAAAGGTTGTTGATGACTTTGAAGGTGGTGACTAATATTTTGAAATTTATCCTGTACTTGATCGGGAGCCAGTGGAGGTCGTGGAGGAGTGATGTGGTCAGAGCGGTGGGCGGAAGTGAGTATGTGGGCAGCAGAGTTTTGGACATATTGGAGTTTATTGAGGATGTAGTTAGGTGAACCATATAGAATGCTGTTGCAGTAGTCGAGCCTGGATGTAATGAATGCATGGATCAGTGTTTCAGCAGCGGAGAAGGATAGAGAGGGTCGAAGACGGGAATTGTTCCTTAGGATGAAAAAGGCTGTTTTGGTGATGTGGTTAACATGAGGGAGGAATAAGAGGGTGGGGTCGAAGATGATGCCAAGGTTGCAGACGTAAGTGGAGGGGGTGACAATAGCACCGTCGCTGTTGAATGAGAAATCCTGCATGGAGTGGGTGAGGGAGTTAGGGTCGATGATGATGATTTCAGACTTGTCGCAGTTGAGTTTGAGAAAATTGTTTTGCATCCATGTTTTGATGTCTGTGAGGCAGGTGGTGAGGGTGGAATGGGTGGCTGCAGAAATAGTCCTGGTGGAGAGGTAGAGCTGGGTGTCATCTGCGTAACAGTGAAACCATGTTGACGGAGGATCTGTCCAAGAGGTAGGATGTAGATGATGAAAAGCAGGGGGCCAAGTACAGAGCCCTGGGGGACACCATGAGTGACTGGGGCAGTGCGGGATTTGGAGTTCCTGATGGAGATGAGAGAGAACCAGAGTTGGCAGAGAGGAGAATGTCATTGGTGACCGGATTGGATTTTTGTTGCCAGATTGTATGACAGAGGAGCGTGCTGTTGGTGCAGTTTGCAGGCATCTTTGTGGATGGTGAGACCGGTTCTTTTGGCAAGTCGCTCAAGCTGACGGCCCTTCAATTTGAAGTGATGGAGATGGTTAGTGTACCAGGAGGCGGAGTGAGTAAAAGACAGATTTGGTTTTTATGGGAGCGAGCTGATTGAGACAGGAGGAGAGAGCATTGTTGTAGGTGTTGACAAGGTCAGTAGGGGAAGCATTCTGGATGAGGGCAGAGTCAGGGATGGTGTCAGCCAGTAGGGAGGAGAGAGAGGAGGGGTGGATGGATTTAAGATTCCAGAAAGTTATGGAGCGCTTCTGCTTGATGAAGGGGGTGGGGATAAGGATGTCCATGGTGATAGCCAGATGGTCGGAGATGGTGGGGTCAGAGGTGGTCAGGTTGCTGATGGAACATTGCCAGAGGTGCAGACCAGGTCCAGTGTGTGTCCCTTTTTATTGGTGGGAAAATCTACATGTTGAGTGATCTGGAAAAAGTTTAGAATGTCCAGGAGTTCTGTAGAGGTTGAGTCGATGCGTATGTTGAAATATGCAGAGTTGCAGAACTGAAGGAGAGATGGCGCAGAGTTGTGTGAGGAATGCAGACAGGTCGGAAGGGAAAGCAGAGTTTGGTTTGGGAGGATGGTAAATGATTGTGGTAACCAGGGGTTTAGGACCAGACAGTTTAAAAGCAAGGTGTTCAAATGAGGATGGGACCGGGATGTTACAAAGTATAATCAGACAATAGAGGTAGCTGGGGCACAGAAAGGAAACAAATCAAACTAAGGCTCAGATGGAGAAGCGGCGAACAAACAATGCCAGCGTCCTCTCACATCCTTGTTTCAAATGTTTAACCCTAACCCTATTAAATGGATGTAATCCTATCAGGAAGGCAGAGCACAGAGGGTCAAGGTAAATGGGGAGCTGTCATCAGCCCTTAGCTGTGATATCGGTGTACCTCAGGAATCAATTCTGGGGTCCCTGTTGTTTAGCCTTTACATAAAAGATCTTCCCACTGTATGCAATGAATCTGAGATTCAAATGTACGCAGATGATACTGTCATTTATGTACATGCAACCATGGGTGCCTGGATATGTTTTACAATGGGGGAGCCTACTTGGAAAGATACATAATTGGCAGGGGATCGGGGGTCCTTTCCCAGAAAAAAAAAAAGTAATTTAAAACAAATTTTCTGCATTTCTACACCACCTAACCTCTTGGATTAAGTCAAAAAACAATCACCTGCACTAGTCTAGATTAGCCTCCACTACATCCCAAATAATAAAATCAGCAGGGATAATGCAAAATATTAATAGCCACATTACACTCAAAATAGCAGACTCCTTGATCCGGCTCCTTCGTGAACATCCCATCTCCACAGCCGAATCCTGTCCGATCAGCGAGACAATGTTAGGTGGGTGGGCTGGCAAAGTTCGTCGACGCGCAAATTGCTTCGGCATTTTGGAGACAGTACGATCCTACTTTTAGCTAATTGGCAGGAGTCAGTGGGCCAAGCAGGTTCATTCAACATGCGCTAGCCTTTCTTTTCCTTTGTTCTATTTTTCAGTCCATGATCTCAGTTAAACTAAATGTTTCTCACCTTTGTAAACAGTCAGACTCCTGTGTGGATTGACTGACAGACTGTGATTGACAGCCAAGGCATGCTGTGGCAAACGATCAGCAACTTGTCCAACTGAACCAACTCAAAGGTGGTCCAAAAATGTGTGATTTTTAAAAAGAAAAAAAGTGGGGTAGCAAAACCATAACTTTGCTCCCCCTAACTGAATAATGGGGATGCATTTGCTCCACTTGCTCCACTGCTCAGGCGCATATGCATGCAATGACCAAAGAGCAAGCTGCATGTAAGCTCACGGCAAACTCCTGTCTTCACTTAAGCATAGAGAAAACAGTTTGTATGTTCTTCACTAAGAGGTAAATGGATGATCTCACACCTCATGTTTATGTTGCAGGGGGAAAGCTGACAATGGTATCTGATTTCAAATATCTTGGTGTAAGAATTGATTCTAATCGTACCTTTAAAAAACAAATTAAGATGGTAACAAATGTAGGGAAGTTCAACTTGTCAAATTTTCGCCATATCAGAAACTGTCTAACTACTAAGGTAGCAACACTATATTTTAATGCCATGATCATGTCACATTTGTCATACTGTTTGACTAGCTGGGCACAAGCCTCCTGTACAACACTCAAACCTGTACAGTCAGTATACCACCAGGCTCTTAAGGTGCTTGACAGGAAGCCAAACACCCATCACCATTGTTACTGCCTAAGAAATCAAAATTTATTGAGCTGGGACAATCTTATCAAATTTACAGACGCTTGTCTTGTCTATAAGATTCTGCATGACTTGGCTCCTCCTCCCCTTATTGCTTTTATAAAGCAGAAAACAACTAATGGTAGGCAGTAGGTACACTAGGTCTGTGGAAAGAGGGGGCTGTATAATACCTATGAGGAGGACTGCCTTTGAATAGTCAAGTTTTCAGTGAGAGCAGCTCGCACATGGAACAGTCTGCCAACACTTATCAGAGACTGTGACACATATCGTTCTTTTTAAATTAATTTAAAATCATGGTTAAAAGACAATCAAGAGCGTGACCATACTCTGTAACTTATTCAAATAACCTGCAGCGTGCTTTGTTTTATGTATTGTTGTCCTTGTTTTATTGTCCTTATTTATTAAGTATTTTATGCGTTCTTATGAAGTGTGCTCTGCTATATGTACAGTATTGCTGTTCCTGTTTTAATGTATTTCATGTGTCTTTTGTAGCTGTCATTACACCTGCCCAGGGACTGCAGTTGAAAATTAGCCAAGATGGCTAAACTGGCACATTTACAGAAATGTCTATTAATGTGCACTGTCCCTATAACTTTAAACTGTATAAATAAATAAATAAACAAATAAACTTTCTTTTTTGTGTTGTGATTGGATTTAATGTGGTATTAATTATTAACATCCCAATGACAAACAATTAATTTAGTTATTAAAATAAAAAGCTAAATAACTGTCCTTTTAACATGTTTTTCATTTAATTACATTTACATTTACACAGTAAATGCAATAAAAAGGATATGCAAGTACAATGTGCATTGTATTTCACTTTATTATTTAGTTTGAGTTGTTTTAATTTACAAATCTTCCACAGACGTCCGAGGGACAGCTAAAAAAAACAGTCAAAATTGAAAGAGCAGTGTTCGAGATATCCTGACCTTTATTTCCTAGTGTGGGTCAAACATATTGGATCCTAAAACTCCGAAAATGCAACTCAATAGCATCTTTTGATTAGACCCTCTCTGCCTTGTAAATTCCCATATCTTTCAAACTTCATGCCCAACTCAGGCTTTCTGTTAGAAGTGTGCAGTCTCTGAACCCAAGTTGAGATAACCCTGATGACATCATCAGGGTTTCACAGGCTGAGCAGAATTTACTATGACTAGTAAACTGACCTGTGTGTAAAATTGGTGGAGTGCCCCTTACATGACAACACATTTAAAAAACAGGTTCACCTGCTGTTTAACATTTCCTGTGCAGCTTATTATCAGCACATATGTAGCATTATGGTTATTAAAGAGACTTTGATGGATTTAATTGTTGTCTTATGAAGGTATTAAATGCAGTACAAATCATGCATGTAATATCTCTCTCTAATTCAATTATGCGTATTTCAGGGGTGAGTTCCCCCATGTAACAACAAAAAAACAGATGTTCTCATTTCCCTCTAGTGGTATCTCTCCATGTAGATAGTTTTGGTTTCATTTGTCTAGGTTTTGAGATACAGTATGTGTCTTTTTCATTCTCTCTCCATCTCAACACAATGAAGGTGAATGGAATTTAATTTGTGGTGCTCACAGCATTGAAACATTATAGTTGAAAAGTTCAACAGCAACATCTGTTTTGATAAGACTCTGTCAACAGTTTTCATAGGGATTATTCTACGGAAGAAAGTAGCATGGTAGAATGTGTTTCCAAATTAAGCCCAGCTAGAGCCGGTCTACCTGTCATTTTCACCCTCAAAAGTATTATTTCTTACAGGTTAAACTGGGATTAGTTAGGAGGAGGAGTCCTGGCACCTGGAGTTAGTTGCATTGGGTGGAGATGGCAACTCTTCTGTCAACATAACATAAGCACCAATTTTTGCACATTTATAAAATTGGTATACAAGTTAATCAAGTAGATTATGAAACAAAACTGAACTTGATAATAGTGTAGTTTTCAACTAAAAGTGAATTATCATTTTTGTCAGTTTGGTCAGTAGCTGCTTTCCTGTAACTACATGTGAATGTACAAGTCAGCAGCAGTTGTATGTATAACGTTACTGTTCACAGCAGGCTGTGGCCCTGTACAACACTACCATGCATGCCTGTGAGTTTAAAACTTTACATTTTAATTCTTTAATATGGACATACTTTCACAATCAAAAAGGCATTTGCTGTAAACATCAAATTGTCAATAAACCTTTTTACAGCAGGCATTTTGACAAGTCACAACAAGGATATTACAGGTGTAATTATTAACCTTATTAAAGGCTGCATTCCAATTGGGTGCATGCTGGCTCACTGACAACCACATGGAAAAGACACCAGTAAGTTAAGTGTCTACTGTTAAAAGGGTCTTGTATATGGAATACTTGACTTGGAATTGATGACTGCTCAAAATTAAATTTTATTTTTACTACTTTTCAGTTCATTATTTAATACATATTTAAAGAATGTAAGGAACTATTTCTGGGTTATGTCATGGCTACAATGGACGGACAAGGCCAAAGCAACAGATCAGTAACATGATATCTGTGGATAGATACTAACTTATCAACATTAACATTATCAACTTATCAATATTAACTTTTAGCTAAGGTACACTCAGAAATAACTGGCTTTTAGAAAGGAAGGAAGGAAGGAGGGAAGGCAGAAAGGAAAGAAGGAAGGGTTAGGATTAGGGATTTAATTTATGTTATCAATTTCCCATGTAATAATGTTTGTGTGATGAAAAGAATCAATGTTAGGGTTAGGGTTAGGATGAAAGTGTTAAGGGGTTGGTTTAAAATGCTTGTGGCTGCCAAAACATAATGAAGTATATGCATAATGAAATATAGTTTAAGAGTGACTGTTGTGAAACTGTAATGATATCGTGTAAGGATAAAAGCCTGGAGAAGTTTTAGGCTTCTCTCTGTGTCTCCGTGTGTCTGTGTAAAAGTATCCAATCTGCTTGTCAAATCAACTGCATGACAACGGTTGCCAGGTGGAGACTGTGAGCACTTAAAGACGCGGGAGCAGAGAGTGGCCCTGCTTGTAGACAGAGCGAGGAGGAGAAGTATAGATAGTGGAAGAGAGTGTTATGGGAAACAGGGTGTGCTGTAGTCTGTGTTTTGATAAATATGCACCTGCTTGTTACAAAGAATGATTTTCAAGTATAAGCTGTAACCAATTTCTCTTCAGTCTCATGTGCATCATCCCCGGGCGTACAGGGAGGCTCTTGTTTACAAGCAATAAATAATCCTCGGAATAAGAGACAAAGACAGATATTGTGTATTGAGTATTTAATTGCTGTTCATCTCACCCTATCTAGACGCAACAGGTTTTCTCTTTGCCACGACAATAGCTAGCCACAGGCCATTTGTGTGTGCAGTGTTTCCCTGACCTACAGAGACACGATATGTTACAATTTCATACTACATACAAATCGTCTTTCTCCCAGCTGACTTTTTCACTTGTCATAGTGGAAAAGCACAGGTGTTACTAATAACACGATGGCTCTGTTCTATTCAAGTGTCCCAGCAAGCCATGACAGTGTGACAATGGGCCAGCATGAACAATACCAGGACCCTGAAACTTAAGTAGCTAAATGGAATTCAGCCATCGTTCATTTTATTGTTCAGACCTGTGCTTTTTCTACAGTGATGTGTCAAAATGCCTTCTGTGAAAAAGGCCAATGATATACAGAATTTACTATTTTCTTATTCTTTTCTATACTGCTTTTGCAGTTGGAATAAAAGAAGCCAATCTATTTATAACAGGAAATGAGACAACAACTTTAGAACACCACTGACTTCAAAAGGACTCTGAAAATGGAAGGCTTTCTTCTTTTTATGTTATGTTTTGTTGCGGTAAAAGATCTAATAATGTTTAGCCTGCTTATTGTGTAGTATTGGAATTGGAACATAGCCAATGTGAAGCACTGCACAGTGTGTGAGTGTGTGATATTGTCACTGCCCTGCAGAGGATGTAAGAAACAGCCTAATGAATGATTGAATAGAACGGTCATTTCATTTTTAAGTTTATTCTTGAATGAGTGGGACATTGGGGAGTGAATCAGGAGCCAGTTAACAGATAAACAAAACAAGGAACAGGAATTGTTTAATGGACATCTCCTGTATGAGAGACTGTCTCACAAGAGAGAATTTAATCATCAGGTCAAAATTCTGATGTGTCCAACACGACCAAATACCTGCAGAATTAATGACATTTCCATCAGCCTCAGCTGTACTTTGTGGTTAGTGCTATTTAGCAAACATTAGCATGAACTCTCTAAAGTAAGATGGTGAACATGATAAACTTACCTGATATAATCACAGTGGTGGAGGAAGTAGTCAGATCATTTACTTAAAGGGGCCATGTAAGTTTTTACATGTATAAATGTTTTTTAATCGTTTTTTATTGCCAGTGTGTGAAGGGATTGTAACCTAAAACATGAGACCTTCCGCAACTTCCAAGGTTGCCTCTATCAGCCTGTAAACTGCTAAACTGGAAAATCCAACGGATGTGCCCAACTCGTCACATATAGACGCTTGGTCAGGACCCCTTGGCATCACTTTCTAATGCACTGGTCATGGGGTCATTTTTCAACGTGCAGGGTAGTCCGATAGACTTCTATAGAACTACAACTCTATGATCCTACTTCATATTTATTCATACAGATATAATTCTAAAGTTACACAATATGTAGATATCTATGTGTATAAACATTAATGTTGCTGCCGTATTTACGCCTAATTTAGATGACGTTATTTTGAGTGTTAATGGAGCAGCTGCAATGTTAACATAGCTACGATCGATCCGAACTCCATTCAGAAAACAAGCATTTTAAAAGTTGTTTGTTTGTCGTATTGCGGACAGACCTGACAGAGCAAAGAATTCAGAGATTTTACAAATCAACATTTATTTTAACAACTTTATTGAAAAGCAAGCTATCAGCATGATGCCTGTCAATCACGTTCAGTCTCGTTTGTGTCACGTCATGTTTTGGCCGATTCTGGCTTGCTCCCATGGAGTGCGAGTAACAGGATGCAGACTGCAGGTGACTTAACGGCCACAGGTGTTAAGAAGCTATTTCTGAAAGTTACATACAGAACCTTTAATTAAAAGCAGCATTATCCCAGTTTAAAAATACTCCTCCAAGTAAAAGACCTGGATTCAAAATTTTATTTAAAGGGATAGTTCGCCTTTTTTGAAGTGGGGTTGTATGAGGTACTTATCCATAGTCAGTATCTTACGTACAGTAGATGGCGGTTGGCACGCTCCCAGTTTGGAGAAGCAGCCTGGAGTACTGGTACTGCTGTGGACGGGGCAAGCAGTAAACACGTATTTCAGCCACCTAAAAAAGGCCCTCCAGAAAAAAATCTATATCAGTTTAACCCTTTCACGCATAGTGGTCACTACTGTGAACAGCTATTCAAAAGCCGTTTTCTTGTATATGTATGGGTTTTGATGATATAGTTGCACATTAGCCACCACAGTGGACGCTAGTGCATCATCCCATACACTGCCACCCACTGGCCAGCCGTTGTAAATGCAACACAAATTTCTCAAAAACAAGATGGCTGACGGAAGGCCAGAAATGCTGAGTAGCTCAGGAATATTTTTGCAATCCTTAGGAGACCCTTGCAGGTAAATAAAATTTGGTAGCATCAAGTAACAACTAAGGAGTAATACAATTGTTAAAATTTCCAAGTATTGATTTTATGTTGGGAGGAAATTACAATTAATCATCTGTCCACTAAATTGGGTATCATGCATCGCTGGCTATATTTCAACTACAATTCATACTATTACTGTGACTTTGTTGCTCTTTAAGATACTTCATCTGCAGCTAACAGACACCATGATGGTGCATGCACACAAAAAGACAAGTTCATCTGTATGGAATATCTTGTGGCTTTGTGCCCTGGGCTCTTTGCTAGTTTTCATGGAAGATAGACTAGGTGAACTGATGTCTGATGTGAAGTCAGTAAAACTGAAGAGACTATACTGCTGAATTACATCTGAAAGAGAGTATTTGGGGAGCCATGAACAATATTTTTTATTAATATTGTTATTTTTGTAGAAAAAATATACAGTTCAACAGGGGGAGTTAGGGAGGAGCTGAATGAGGGAGGGAGGGAAGGAGGAGACAGGAGCGAGGAGTTGAAAGAGAGGGAAGAGGCTGAGGAGTCAGAAGCGAGGTTCAACGTTTTTACATTGCATTGAACAGTATTATGTAAAATGTGTGTTAAAAAAAATGAAGTCAATTTTTTTTTCATGCCTAAAGAGGAATGAAAACACTTAAGAAAAAAATCCTGACGGAGGTTGTCATAATTCATGCATGAATTAAGTGTACGCTATATTTAGAACATTTTCACTGCTTTACCTTGCTGTTAGACAGGCCTTTCCTTTGCCACTACATTTTCTCAGTCGTAGAACTTCCATATTCCTACACATGCCGTGCACTGTATTATGCCGTAGATGAGCTGTTTGGGTCAGCGGTTTATGGAAGAGACAACACATACAAGAAAATAAAAATGAGTGATTGTGACAGCCACGATGAAATGCGGTTCACTGTGGAGACAAAAGGATACCTTCATGAACCAGAGTACGCAGAAGAAGAACTTTTGCAGATGGAGACTGAACAGAATCAATGCGGTGAAAATATTCTAAATATAATGTACACTTAACCTGATACTGATTTTTTTAGGTGGACCTTTTTTTAGGTGGCTAAAATGCGTTTTGCTGCTGACCCTGTCCACAGCAGTACATAGCTTAGCTTCCGTGCTGGTATTTCGGGCTGCTTCTCCAAACTGGGAGCGCGCTGACCGCCATCTACTGTAGGTAATACACTGATTATGGATAATTACTTCATACAACCCCACTTCAAAAAAGCTGAACTATGCCTCTAGTAAAAGTACAAAAATATCATCAACAAAATGTATTTAAGATTTTCATTTAAATAAATGTCTGTTAAGTCACTATCGCTGTATGATGCATCACAATAGTGACTGAGCCTTTGGCCCACTGATGAGAGACTGCAGCATTTGCAGTATTATGGCCTGGGTGTCGGGAGCGACTTTCCCAGAAAAATCACAAGCGGCGCATAGTTAGGCTTTTAACAAGGCTTTTAATGCAACAGACTCGCTCTTCAACTCACCTGTGTGTGAAGCAGCCTACTGTTTTTTCTGGTCTCTGCTAGTGTTGTGAGTAAACAGACGAAACTGAAGTGAGGTCCAAAATCACACCTGCAATTACCGCTTATACCATAAGTGCTGCGAAAGAGAATGAGATTACAACTTTAAAGTACCAAAAGTAAAAGTACTTATTATGCATAAAGGCCCTTGTCAGTGTGATATTATATTATCGTTATTATTGATGTATTAATAATTAATGTAAGTGACTTTAATGTTGTAGTTGGTCGAGGTGGAGCTAATTTTTACTACTACATATACTGTTGGGTAGTTAAATGTATAATAATTCATTATATTTTATAAACTGATTATATGATTTTTATGTAATATCCTAATCTGAGAAGTAACTGGTAATTATAAAGGTAAAATAAATGTAGTGCAGTAAAAAGTACAATATTTCCCTGTGAAATGTAGTAAAATAGAAGTATAGAGAGGAGTTTTTTAAGATTTACATCTTCAGTAGGAACCTATGGGCTTGGAGCTGAGAGCCACAGACAGAGTAAGGAAGTGAGAGACGGACTAAGACATTGTTGGTTTGGGTATTTATATTGACAATAACACCAATCTTGAATACTGGCAGCCTAATCCTTTAAAAACTACCAACTGACATGCGGTATAATATTAAGAGCTTATCTAAGGCAGGTACTAATCATGACAAGTGATGACTGCTGATGTGTAAAATTAGAGGAGTGCCCCTTTAAAAGAGTCGCTTGACACAACCTTTACAGAAATCTTGCAAGTTTAAAATGTGTCAATGATGCAATATTGTGCTTCTACATGCGTGTGTGTATTTATGTCTATGTGTGTGTGTGGCCTGGGAGTGAAGTCGCAAACGAAATTACGCAACATAGCAGAGCCATTTCCTGTTCCTCACAGTCTAACCCTGTAGACACACTTAATCTTCCTCTGTGTCTGGTCTTTCCCACGCTGCCTGTTTTCATGCTGGTGCTGTGATTCAGATCAGCTTTCAGGCAGCTCGGCCTGTTGGACAAGACTGCAGCTGAAAGATGAGACTGTTCAAATGATCCTTCATTTAATGCTTTCAAAAGGATGTGATTCACACACACAGAGCCGCACAGCCAGCAAGTTTCTGTTTTTAATCACTGCCACTGTTAAGGACCACAGGTACTGACCTTGGGGTGTCTCTAAATATATAAAATGTGGGTATTGTTCTAATATAATGAAGGCACTGATAATGACTTTTAGTTTTTGTACCAGTATGAGCATAAACTTAAACATCTGTTGCACAGAATATAAACGTAACACTTCTCAGGCAAAACCCAAGTGAGATGAAAAAGGTGACAGTTCCTAAAACAAACCCCTGTGGGCGTGTCTGGGGATGGAAGAACATTTTTACAATTCTAACATGTAAATGAAGCACTGTGGTGTACTCTGAGATTGAATTAAAGGGAAAAGATAAATCTTTCACGTTTTTTATATTAAAGCTGCTGTGGGACATGACATTGGCACCAGCCCTGCAAACACCATCCACCATGATTTTAAGTGATTGTTGTGGTTGCTGAGCCATGGTGTAGCATTGCATCATTTGATGTGCGTCAATGGCAGTCAAAAGAAGTGAAGGTACTGTAGCTGGGAAAAAATCCTGCTTTTCTGAAGAATCGACCTGCTTTGAGACACCAGCAGTTTGTACGATTTTCAATAATAAACAAAAGGTGCAAGTTCTTGATGTTCATCACATGCCACCAGCAACAATGCTTTGATTTGTGAATTGCTTACATCCCATAGACATAAGGAATAAGGGGGAACTTGGCTTTGTGTTGCACTGTGTTCAGTGGCTCTTCATAATGAGCTGCTGTCGCTGGGCTAAACAAAGCTAACATTAGCTCACTTCAATGTTTAGTTGATTTGGACTGTAGCTTAGACAGTAACATTTCAAGTGGCATCACTGAAAACAAAAGAGCTTTCCTCAGAATGGATTACAAGTATCCAAATGTGTGGTTTACATGCAGTGGGTTCCAAAATTAGCTGAATTATTTTGAACTGAATTAATGATAATAAGGCAGGTATGAACTTTTGACTCAAACTCAGATGTGGACCAAATCATGTGCATGGAGACCCACCTGGAGAGGTATAGAGGCTTTCCAAGTTTTTCAGAGAGAAACTGAAGGAGAATGATTTCTGTAGGAGAAGATGACTGTAGAGCAGCACTGAGTTAAGGTAGAAAAACTCCCAACAGTACATGAAAATAGTGCTTAAAAGAGTACTAAGCATTAAGTTACCCCTGGAATTTCTAAACAAACTTTGTCAGGGCTAGATGATATGACTTACAGCTGTGAAGAAAAGAAAAGGCACATAATGCATCCCTTACTGCCTGTCCATTCTGATTTGCAAAGTCAAGAGGATTTATCTCACATCATCATCATCCTCTCCACAACAGAGCAGTAATCCATGTTTGTGGCAAGCCTGCAGAAACAGATACACACTCTTCATTTTGTTCAGGATATTGCACAAGCGCAGGAAAGTGTTTTTCTAAAGCCATTGCCTGTCTTCCCAGGTGGTCTGTATATTGTCAGGACCTGCACAACTGAGCACAACACCTGTTAACCTTGACTGTGCACTCTTGTATGTGTATGTAATATTATGCAGTAATATCAGTATAAGATACATGTCATCAGTGTAAGTGTGTGCTAATAATGTATACGTTTTTTTCAAATTTGATATTAACTGCTAAATCAGAAAATAAGACAAAACTAAGGAAACTAGGAATTAACCCATAATGTCCAGGTACTTCATATTCATGTTAATACTGTAGCAACCTCTGTGTATGGTCTCTGTTGCAGGCAGATAAAGGTAGGCAGACTGTGTAACAGCCCATCAGAGCCAACTGTCTTGAAGCACACACACTGTTTTGTGCCCATCTTCCCATCATCATGTAAATGATCACATTACTAATTATTCATGTCATACCCTTTTCTCTCCCCTTGTTTCCTATTTGCCTCTTCACCATCAACTTTCAAATAAAAGCAGAAATGCAGCCCCCCCCCCAAAA
This sequence comes from Oplegnathus fasciatus, assembly GCA_003416845.1. Classification (NCBI taxonomy): domain Eukaryota; kingdom Metazoa; phylum Chordata; class Actinopteri; order Centrarchiformes; family Oplegnathidae; genus Oplegnathus; species Oplegnathus fasciatus. The sequence continues at coordinate 632,140 of NTHP01000476.1, forward strand.
AAAAATAAAACCTATAAAAAGTGAAGTAGCTGACAATGTATTATGCGCACCGCTCCTGACTATACACACTTCCTGATTTTAATAATCAATTTTCCCCATCACATCAAAAACCGGTTGGTTTCCATGGATTCTGAACCTGATCTCAACCTACTGCAAATATGCAATAATGTACCAACTTAAGTGTTGATCTGAACCAAAATTCTGTTAGAGCACCCTTAAGATCCTTTTACCCCAAAGATGATGCAGTCCTGCTTCAGCTTCCT
>NTHP01000476.1:632409-649226 GCA_003416845.1 Oplegnathus fasciatus
TTCATGCTGGTGCTGGAGAAGCAGGAGAAGTACGATGGCCACCAGCAGTTCTTCGTAATTACCTACCTTTACATCTAGCAGACACAGAACAACATAGCATTCATGTTTGTTTCCACCTGATTCATTTACCCTGAAAACAATATCTGGCTCCTTGGTTGCTAGACGCTCCATTACATTCACCATCTGCTTAAGACCATTCTTTGTATGCTGTTCCTGGACAGGTAGTATGGGTGGCTGGTCAATAAGACCAACAGAATGAGCAAAAAAAAAAAAAAAGGGTTAAAAAGAGTTGGGTGGAAGTCAGGCAATGCAGCATACACACAGACCATTGTACTTTGGAGGGCTGACCATACTTCATTAACAGACTGATTGACTTGCTCTTGTCCTTAAAATAAAAGCTGAAATTAAGAATTTAACCATTTATCAGTTGGTGAGACTAACTTGTTTAGTCCAGTGTGATCTCCACTGGAGGTGGTATATGTTTCTCTCAGCCCTACTTCCAGTGCCGTTTCACATGATTCATCCACAGCCCCACTCTCTTTCTCTTACTGTTTCAGAGTGCAGCTAAAAGCCAGGTTCTCCCTCCCACTCACCACCTCATCAGTTTTCTGTTCGCTGCTGCAGGCTCTCTCTCCCTTCACATCTTTCCTTCTTTTCAATATTCTTTTTCAAGGCACGTGTTGTTCTTTGGACAGATTTAGACTTACATTTTTGGCACTGATTGGTGTAGATGATCACATGATTCTAGAACAGTAAGGAGCAGATGGTGGGGACAGAGGCAGTGTCAGGACAGTAAAATAGGCGAACATTAATACACACACACAAACACACATTTTGAGACTTGTCACAAACTCTTGGGACTTCTTTTGCACCGCAACTTCCCTTAAAATGTTTTTTAATAAAAAGGCTTTTGTCACTTAAAGATATAATCTCAAAGATTTTCATTTAAATAAATGTCTGTTAAGTCACTATCTATGACCGAATGGTGCAACACAATGGTGACTGAGCCTATGGCCCACTGATGATTTTCCCTGAAAATCACAAGTGACGCACAGTTAGGCTTTTAACAAGGCTTTTAATGCAACAGACTCGCTCTTCAACTCGCCCCTGTGTGAAGCAGCGTACTGTTTTTTCAGGTCTCTGCTAGCATTGTGAGTAAACGGTTACTATGGCCGAACAAACAAAGAAAAGACTGATGACTACAGATGATGAAACTTGAAACTGAAACTGAAGTGAGGTCCAAAAACACACCTGCAATTACCGATTATCACCATAGGTGCCGCGAAAGAGAACAAAATGAAAATCTACGAGATTATGACTTTATATTCCTGTGTAGTTCCAGTCTGACTGTCGTCCCTGAAACTCTGATCTGTCCATATGTAATATGTGTGTAATTTTTGCCGAACTGCTTTTTTATGGTTTTTCTGAGTTTAAGTGTGAGTGTGTGTAAACTAGCAAAACTGCTGTATTAACTTAGCTCAATGCACTGCAATTCTGTCTCCTTAACAAGCAGTTAACAGTCCTTGGTTAAATTAAGCTGCTACATGTAGTCTGAAGAAATGCTGTGCTATGGAAGTATGTATTGCAGTAGCTAACTTACAGTATAACTTACAGGAGCGAAGCATGCTTGAATTGAGATGGTTAAAGCTGCAATTTTATGTGTGATTTCCAATGACTGTTTTTTTGTTATGTTTTATGTCGATAGTAGTTAAAAAAGGTAACTAATCATTTCATTTTAAGTTAAATATGCTTTAGCATCCNATCAGAGTTTGTCATTTTGGTAAGTTAAAAAATGGTAATATTGTGCTTTCTTTTCTTTTTAGCTCTTACAGTGTGTTCATGGCATGTTTTGAAGCTACAGTATTATCCATCAAGCAGTTGTGAACCATCAGTTGGAGACCATCATTCAGGCGGGGATGCTACAGATATTTGTATTGATGTCTTATAGATTACCGGAAAAAATTCTGATTAAGGGTTTTTTTGGTGGGGGGTCCAGCCCTGCCTTCATGTTAATCCACTGAGCATAAATGATTATATGATGCAGAGAGAACAGGGATGGGACACATGGATTATCAATTGTCATGGTGGTCATCTCTACCTATCACTTCCAAATAGGGACCACAGATATTTCTGAAAACATTTAAACTATTATTAACTCTGTGGATAAGCTGTTCAAAGGAAGCTATCCTAGCCAGCTCATCTCTCCATGCTTTGACGCTGACTTTCTCTTTTGACTTCCAATGCCTCAGCACTATCCTGCTTCCCGTTATGAGGGCTAGTTTCACACAGGAACACATTGCATCTCCAACAGCTATCATCCTCCCTGAGCCCCAACCTTGACATTTTTGATGAAGTCCAGGTCTCTGACAGATTTGATTTAGATAACTGATTAAGTGAGAAGGCATAATGGTACCAATCTATTCTTGAGCATCCCAGACCACTCTCCTCCACTGATGCATATAATTTCTTTTTATTGAAAGAAGGTTTCTTGTTCCCAGACTTGTTTTAAGAAATCTGTCAAAGTCATCCATCAAAACCATTTGTCATGGTATAAGATCTGATTGGCTGAAGCACACCAATCAGAAAACAACAATCCACTGCTTAGGTTTTCGGGCAAGAATGCCATGTCTGCCTAGTATACGGGAATGTGGGCTGCATTTAGACTGCCTTGCCTGGAGGTGCGGCCAAAAGGGAGTACTCCACCACTTAAACTTAAACTGCCTGAACAAAAGACAGACCATGATGTTTTAATGAAATGATTTCCAATAATATATATTTTAACTCTTAATAGCAGCTAGTTTAACAGTAATAGTTAAATTCATTGAGTTAGTCACTTATCCAGCCAATAGCCAATAGGGAAACATTGTCCACAGAAACACAAAGAGGGGATTGTACACTAAAAAGACTGAAACTTTGGAAAATATACAACTGACTCAGACTGCTGATTCTGAGAAGAAATTAACACAGTCCTCCTTATACACTCCCCTCCAAAAGTATTGGAACAGTGAGGCCAATTCCTGTATTTTTGCTGTAGACTGAAAACATTTGGGTTTGACATCAAAAGATGAATATGAGACAAGAGATCNTACCTGGAAATAAAAGCTGAAATGTTGATCTCTTGTCTCATATTCATCTTTTGATGTCAAACCCAAATGTTTTCAGTCTACAGCAAAAATACAGGAATTGGCCTCACTGTTCCAATACTTTTGGAAGGGAGTGTATATTAACATAAAAAATAGCTAGAAACAGAAAGTCCAAAAGAAGAGCCAGTTTATGATAGGAAGTAAACCAACTAAACTGAACTACCTGAGAGACTGGTGTTATCAGTGTTTGTCCCTCTGTGTCTGTGACACCCCTCCCTTCATGAAATTGAGCAGCAGTTTCATGATGCTGACTGTCAAGGCTGTCTCACACTCTGCTCCGTACAGACAAACACGGAACATCAGGAAGCCGCACAGCCACTGTTGATGGAGATCAATTTTCTGTTCTTTTCTCTAGCTCTGGGGCAGTGAGGATCACGACTTTATGAAATCTCAGCTGTTAAAAGCCTTTCTGAGTGATGGATTTGAGGTTGCCATAGCAACACAACATGTCTCTTGGCAGAGTAGTAGGATGCCCTCTCACCCAAACCTGCCCCCTCACCTAATGTTCTAGGAATAGTTCACCCTGTGTAAAGATACACACAGTGCAGTGTTACATAACATAAATAATGTGCAATAATCTGACTGCTCTCTAATTCTTAATTCTGCATAAACAAAACAGAAGAACTACGATCAATCAATGGACAGTGACCGATCTGATGCTAAAGAGAATACATTAGAAGAACTGTCAATAACCTGCTTGAGTGAGTAAGCTCTTTATTACTTTTTTGTTTAATGTAAGAATGGAATGGCACAGGATCATAAATCACATTAGCACAATAGCATTAGCACCATGTCACTGCCCCACACCTTACATACACAGGCTGTAATTAGTCTGCAATCGACATAGCGCTGGTGTGGTCAAGTTCTTCACCTTACAAAAATCCGCATTGAATGACACAGTTACACAGTCAGGAACTAAACTTGCACCGAAAAAGGCACTGGCTGCTGAACTGACAGTACATGATTATACTGTATACTGTGACATTTCATATGTACAATTCATTCATTAACTCAAATCACTTCATTTTCTACTTAAAAGTACCCAGTTTTCTTCTTTTCTGTCCTACTGTTGGTAGAAGTCAGATCAGACAGTAGTGAAAGTGAAGCGAGTGACATGTTGGTAGTCCTCACCAGGACGCAGAAGACTGTCAGGAAATGAGGCCTGAATACACACACACACACACACACACACACACACACACACACACCTTGTTAGGTTCAATAATATTGGAGCAGAGTTTCTCAACCTTAAGGTCAGAACCTTACATGGGGTTGCCTGAAGTACAGAAAGGGTTGCAGGAGATTTGACAGGTTAACACACTGGTAATAGGGGTGCGAAAAATAATAATTAAACTGATAAGCATTCCATAAAACAACACTGAATGATGTGGTCTCTGTTCTTCAGTACCATTGCTAGCAAAATGCTGTGTGCTTTTAGCTACAGTTACATCTCTCATCTCTGTTTCTGACTCAGCTGTCAAGCACAAACAAACCCCCCGGAGGCTGAAGGAGAATTTCTGACTGTCAAGTCAATTTTATTCATACTGTATACCCAAAAATCACAATTCACTTATTTGCCTCAGTTTTGTAAATGGTGTTGGACTTTAATAGACTGAATACAGTGTTATAAGAGGGTTACTGTGTGGCCAATTAATAACTCCACAAGTTAATTGAGATATGGTGTGTGGAGATTCATTCTTGACCTTAGGAGCACATATCAGTGGTAAAATATTCTAAATGCAAGGTTCATTTCCTTAGCTTATTCTGGAGCTTTCGACCACATCCCACACCCTCTTCAGTGAATGTGAGTTTAGAATATTTCAAGCCAATTCCACTTAATTAAAACACTGTTGTTTGTTGCCTTTCTAATAAGGCACCCTTTATAAAGTTGTAACTAAAGGCTTCATTAATGATTCATAAATCATTTACTAATGCTTTTAGTGCATTATTAGATTATGAGTTAAGTTACATAAAAAAAAAATCAATTAATATAATTTCAACCATCTCATTAATAAAATAAAACCCAACAACAGATCACTCCATACAGCAGCTTTGTATGAGTGAGTTTTTGTCCACTGTTATCATACCTGGTTGACAGCATCAGGCCAATTCTGTGTCTCTAGGCAGAAGGAGCTGTGCTTCCTGTATTTAGCCTCACCCTTTCCTGCCATTGAGCCATCCAGGAAGTTGGCAGTGTAGAACTGGATTCCTGGTTGGCTGGTAGAAACCTCCAGGACACGCCCACTGGCTGGGTGACACACTCTGAGATGAAGAAAGAAATTTTCCCAGACTTTATTAAAGACAATGGTTATGTGTGTGTGTGTGTGTGACTGTGTGTAGTGTGTGTAAGTGTGTTTGTGAGAAAATGACTTCTGCAGCAAACCTGGCAGCATGCCTCTCTGTCCAGGGGTCTCTGGGTAACGACAGACAGAAGTTGTGGTCAAACCCTGGACCTGGAACTTCCTTCAGCCGAGGGCCAATCAGACCAGGCTTTCTGAGGTCAAACGGTGTGCCTTCCACTCCTCTGATCTCTCCTGTGGACAGATTAGGTTATTGATTGGTGATTGTGTATCACCGAACAAAAGTTAGATAATGACACTATCCATTCTCTGAATAAAAAACAAATCTCAGCAACATCCAGCATAATCATGGAAGTCTATTGGTTAATTAGTTAGTGGTAGTGTTGCATTGGATGGAATGGAGCCCCCATTCCTCTTGGATTGTTAAAACACAAATTCTATCAAAATACCCAAATACCTCTTCCAGCCTGAACTTTATCCTCACATGGAAATCATGCTTTAATAATCAAAGTAGTGGCGTAACGGACCGTAGTTGATCCATGATCCGTACGGATCCTCCCTCACCGTTCGGCACGCATGTGAACCAAATTTGCAATGTCTAACCATATTAGTATGAAATACAGTTTTACTGCCACTGTTATTTTGTGAAGGAATAATTCCCTAAATTTCGATGCAGAGTTGCAGTGAAAAGATACAGACAAAGCAGTTGTGTGTTCACATGAACAGGGAATGTTAAAAGCAGTTGACAGTGACAGTCACGGCTACTGGAGGAGCGGAAAACCTGAAAAGCCTCCCGCATCATTTAAGTTGCATGTATGGGAGTATTTTGGCTTCCCTGTAAAATATACTGATGATGGAAGAAGGGTGGTGGACTGTGGCAAGCCGTTTTAATTTCACAATCCATAATACATTTGTGGATATCTGTAATGACATGTATTTTTGTATTCTCAAAATTACATTATGGATATCTGAAATGATTTTTTGTTTTGGATATCTGAAATTAAAATTATGACTAGTAAGAATTGGATTGTAGACATCTGAAATGGGAGTTTTTCCTAATAAGAATTCTATTGCAGATTCCAGAATGTTCATTCTGGATATCAAAAATGCAAAAAATTGTGGATATCTGAAAGTGAAAGCCCAATACACATGAATTGCAAAAGTGACGTCATTCATCCTAGGAAGAATGACGATGTGGAAATCGGAAGTGACAATTGTGGATAGGAAGAATGTCATTGTGGATATCTGAAATATTCTTTTTAACTTGGAAGAATCGAATTACAGATATCTGCAATATACTGTACATCCAGTCTGGCTATTAAATGTTAAAATGGCCACTTATACTTTAGGAATGTAGTATGAATGTTACTGTGAATATCTTTAATTACCATTCTGACGAGTGGGAATAGAATTTTGACTAGGAGAAATGCCATTAAAATGTAATTACAGATAGGAGTGTGGTTCCATTAAATGTATGTTGACACTGTGCCACGAGAAAGCCATATGACAATGGCATGGCCACACATTTGAAGCAACATCACCCTGGTGTGTCAGTGACGGTGTAGGTACTAGATGTGCTCGGTCTGGCAGATCGGCTCGGGGTCCTGCGTTTAGAGATGACGTAACACATTAACACATTATGATTGGCTGTACATCAGAAAGTGTATGGATGCCGTGTGTTTGCGCAGCAGACTACCAATTAAAATGTATTTAATTCACAAAATAATTTAGTTATTGAATAAAGAAAATAGCTTACTACAAGGTAAGAACAAGAACATATATTTTCAGTTATTTTGTCCTTTTGTTTTCTTATCATTTACAAAATTATGATTATAATTTTGCTGATCCCAAAAAAAAACCAACAATTCGATCCATGACTCAAAAACTGTAATACGATCCAAACTGTGAGGTTTGTGATCCGTTGCAACCCTGTGTTAGTGTTCTATTTTTCTGACAGATTATTAATCTGTGCTTTCATTCAGAAGCTAAAAATAACAAATACCATTAACTCTATCTAACACCTGTAACTTAACTGAGTGCTCCTTGTATTCTGTATCTGCATCTGTAGCAGCGGGCATCACTCAGTCTCGAGGTAATAATTCATTATTATTGTTTACTGACTTTCAGTGGCACTGTATTGTGATCAAGTTTCAAGTTTCAAGTTTACTTTATTTGTCACATATAATCATACAGGGTATAATCTTAGGGAAATGTATGTCCGTTTTCAATTGTGCAATAAAAAATAAGTGTAAAATAGAATAAGAATAAAGAATAAAATAAGTAATAAATAATAATGTTAACTATAGTAGTAACTTTGAATAATAAGTAAGTAAAAATAGTCTTAGGGCAATTCTTAGGCAGTGTCCTCATTTAGGATCCTAGTGGCCTGAGGGTAGAAGCTCTTCCTGAGCCTCTCAGTGCTGGCCTGGAGTATCTGGTATCTTCTCGACCGCAGTAGGGAGAAAAGGCTGTTATCTGGGTGGTTGAGATCCTTAATGATTCTCCTAGCCTTAGTCTCACACTGCCTGGTGTAAATGTCCTTTAGGCAGGGTACAGCGCCACCTATGATATGTTCAGCCGAATGAACCACTTTTTGCAGGGCCTTGCGATCCTGTTTGGTGCTGTTCCCATACCAGGCAGTGATGTTCTGCGTGTCTCAACGGTGCCGGGGTAGAAATTCCTCAGTATCTGAGGGGATATCCACAATTTCCTCAAGCGTCTGAGGTGAAACAGTCTCTGCCTTGCCTTCCTCACCGCAGAGTCAGTATGCAGCTCTTAGGTCAGGCCCTCAGTGATGTGGACACCAAGGTATTTGAAGCTGTTCACCCTCTCCACGAGGACCCGTTGATGTTAAGGGGGCATAGTTCCTCCTCTGCTTCCTCCCAAAGTCCACTATCAGCTCCTTCGTCTTGCTAACGCTCAGGAGGAGGTTGTTGTCCTGACACCAGCGGGTCAGGCCCTCTACCTCCTTCAGGTAGGCCTTTTCATTGTTATCTCTGATCAGGCCCATACCAGCTGTGTCATCAGCAAACTTGACGATGGTATAATGATATCTTGGTTTTACAAATCTGTGTTGTGTTCAAATGAAAATTTCAAAGGAAACAGTAATGAAAACAAAAGGTTCCACTGTTTCATCATCTACAGTATAAATGGTACTGCACCTACTGTCTCTCTGACCCCGTATGTGCACGAGCAGATGGACGAAGAATAAGTGTGATTTATCACTGCTCTTTACTTACAGGTGTGCCTACAGGTGGTTTGAAAAATACCAACTTTCTTGTGCATACTGGTTATTTGACACCAATTTTAAACGTGTTCTATGCACATTTTGATCAATGAGGCCTCAGGTTTGACCAACCCCCACTGACCACCAGCTGCCCTGAGAGAAACCTCAGCTCTAAAAAGCCTGAATTTGATTAGTTGTCTTTTAGGCTGTTTTGTATTTGAACTGGGACAACATCTACACTTTGCTGTCCAATTTTTAAAACGTAGTTTTCATGTGAAAACCATGTACTGACCAAATCATTATTTTGTGGTTGCTATGTTCTGTGACAAGTTAACATAAATCCAGGTTGATGACAACAGCTGTGCTGTGTGATCAGATATATTTATGTTTAAAATGAATCACAGAGAAGGTGATGACAGTAAGTTGTCTTCTTAACTTCACTGCCACACAGCCCCTCAGTGGGAAGCTTGCGTCATCATTATACAAAAGCTCTGTTTTACCCGAACACACCAAAACACCAAGCCAGAATTTTCAGATTTGGACCCCATCGGAGAAGCTCAGTTTTTGGGGGCTGAAACAGAAAGAAAACTATGCATTTTTTAATTTAACTGGCTTAGTGTGGATGTACTCTGGGACAATACTGTCCCATCTTTCACCCTCAAACTATTCTCCTGTTGGGGATTTAATAGACAGAAAGCACAGAGGCTGGAAAAATAGGTAGGGCCCACTTGTCAAGATTTGAGTACAGCCCCCTACTTTTAATTATGCATGACACAGAATTGATTCCATATTTTTAAGTCTTGTTCTAATTCAGCCCTTGAGGTGGATTTCCATTCTAACACAGATTCTGTGATATAAATAAACAGTCATTAGCTCCTCTGTCTCCAGGGAAACCAAAGCTAATTGCAGAGTAATGAGAATGTTTGTCTGACAGAACATGAAGGAACACACTCCCACACAAAAGTACAAGTGTTCATTTTTCCACACTTCTGTATTAACAGTGGCATATTAGCAAACATATACAATAATTAAAGTTTATACTGTACAAACCACACGGTCATGATGGATTCAACATACACACAAAGTAAATGAAATGCAGTTATCTCAAACAAAAGATAACAGGACCTGACCTCTGGAAATAGAAACAGAGACACAAAGACAGAGGCAGACCCTGGAGGACTGCAGCACGGAGAACACAAAGAGTTTAGTAGAAAAAGAGCATTCTGCTGTGGAGTTGAAAGACAAGAGTTTACTGTTGGAGGAAAAAGTAAAGATGGAGAGGAAACATAATGTCTATACAAATGATTATCCACTTGACTGTTTCAGCTTGTTGTAGCCTTTATCAGCAGAAGCTGTTTTTTCAATACAGATAATATCTGATGAAATAAAGCTCATGTTTCCATGTCTTGATATTAACACATTCTGATGAACACATCTTTTAGAGGCTGGATAGTTGTATGTCGACTCACTTTCTGATATGACTCTTCTAAATCTCAAAACTCTAGTTTTTTGTTGCTCTCAATGTACATACACAGAAATAGACTTATATATTCCTCCTGAAATCCACTGTCATCTCTACAATTTTGAGCATGTTCAGCTCCAGGTTGTTCTGACTGCATGAGAGGGCCAGCTGTTCAACCTCAGGTCTGAATGCAGACTTGTCACCATCCTGGGTGAGGCCGATGACCGTTGTGTAGTCTGCAAACTTCAGGAGTTTAACAGACGGGTCTCCTGAGGTGCAGTCGTTTGTGTAGAGGTAGAACAGCAGAGGGGAGAGCACACACCCCTGGGGGGCGCCAGTGCTGACTATTCGGGTTCTGGATGTGATGTTCCCCAGCCTCACCTGCTGCCTCCTGTCTGTCAGGAAGTTTGTGATCCACTGACAGGTGGGGGCTGGCACAGTGAGCTGGGTGAGTTTATCGCAGAGGATGTCTGGTGTTAAACGCCAAGCTGAAGTCCACAAATAGGATCCTCACACATACAGCTGGACCCAAACATTCGACTATTCGGATATTCGTTCGTTGGGTAGGTATTCGGTTTTCAATTTTGGGATTCGGTTATTCTTTTTTTTTCTAAGGTGTGTTGATTTATTCACAACGTCAACATCCTCTCTCAGCCTTCCTCTTTAAAGCTAGGGTTGGTAATGTTGAAGAAACCAGCAAGAGTAAGCTAGATTTTGAAAGTATACGATCGCCCCCCCCTTCAGGTCTCCCCCCAAAGCCGCTCCCCTCAAAACACACAAACGTGCACCGCCTGACTACTGCGGGAGGAGAATCCACGAGAGTGTGTTGGGAAGAGGAGCGCAGCGCATCATTGTCGTCGCTAACCGTGTCCAACTACCTCGTATCTCATTCACATGTTTGAAAACACCGAACATTATCATAATGAACGTAAACAACCAACATGGCTGTTCTTAGTACTCACAGTGTCATTTTCAGCCCTTCAACTCCCTCAGTTCTTCTCGCCGTTGTTGAAAATCCAGACTGATGTTGACTCTGGTTTGACCTCTTGCTTGATCCAACCTCTGTTTGGTCGCAGCCTTTTCTACTTNTTCTTTTCTTTCTCTGACATTCTTGTGCGACTAGTTCGCTAGCTTTAGCCGCCTAGCCTTGTGAAGACTCCGGGCATGCGCAGTAAGTACGGGGTCAGAGGTCAGGGTCAGAGTGCGCGCGGGTAGTCAGACGCAGCTGGACAGGCAGGTAGCCCGTCCAATCATTTCATTCGGTCCGAATGAAATGATTGGACGGGCTTATTACAGTCCTTTGACAGCCACAGACACCGGACTTTTTTCCTATTTTTGTCAGAGCACTTGAATTATTGATTGCTGTCCAGATGTAAAGAGAATTTCAACAAATATAACAAAAAATGCTTCTAAAAGACATTACCTACCCAAGCTTTAAAGAAGGTGGCCTTGTGGGTGACGTATGCCTGCGACGTAGTCTGGCAGGTTTGTTATGGGAAGTGAGTCTCTCCTGTGTGTAGAAAAAGTACCTCTATGTGCGGCAGACACCGTGAAGCGCATGCTTCCATGGGTTGTTAAGATACAGCAGTCAGCAGGAAGTGTCCAGATAAGTTCAGGTTCAAGTAAAGCAGTTGTGAAAAGGGCCGTGTATTGTGTTCGCTGCAACGAGTGAATGAAGCACCTGTTTTATGTAACGTTACCACAACATCTCCCGACCATTCTTAAAAGCAGAGTTTGCCCAGACTGCAGAGGCTAGTTACCAGCTAACTGACGAGTCAGGCTAAAGCCAATTGAATTAGCCTGAAGAAACCAGAGGTCTCCCAACTACGGTTCAGAGGACTGAAGCTGGAAAGGTAACACATGCAAGAAAACATTCCACCTTAAAAGTTGCCGGTAGCCTTTGAGTGAATTAAATTATTTTTTCTCCAGTCTACAGCCGGCTATCGTTAACTAGTTAAGATGAAAAGGCAGCAGAACATCCTCTCATTTTTTGGAACAGCTAAAAAGGTAAAAGTTAACAATGATGTAGTTAATAATGTATGTAAACTTGCCACTGTATGAACAATAGCCTTCAAAACAAACCACAACCGTGCGAGTGGAAGCTTTGAATATTCGCGGGTAATTCTCACCGAGGCTTCGAAGCCCCAAAAATGGTATTCGGGACAGCCCTACTAGCATATGTCCCTGGACAGTTGAGGATGTAGTGCAGTCTCATGTTGACTGCAACATCCACTGACCTGTTTGCTCGGTAGGCAAACTGCAGGGGGTCTGTGATGTCCTTCAGGTGGGCCAACACCAGTCTGGGATGACTGTGGAGCGTTTGAAGCATGAGGGAAGTTCACACAGCTCCGGAGATCTGTTGAAGATCTGTGTGAAGACAGGGACCAGCTGGTCAGCACAGACTGGGCAACACGCCATCTGGTCCTGGTGCCTCCCTGATCTTCTGTCTCTGAAAGGGCTGACACATACTCCTCACAGATTCAGAGTGCAGGTGGGGGGGTCACTGGGGAGGGGTGAGGGGGTGGCAGGGGGTGCAGTTGGTTGTGTGATTTCAGAGTGGGTGAGGGGTGTGAATGATCTGCAGTAAAACACAGGTCATCAGCCAGTTGGTGGTTTTCCACAGAGTGGGGGGATGGTCTACTGTAGTTGGTAATGTCCTTCAGGCTTCTCCACACCGACACAGGATCGTTGCCTGAAAAGCTGTTTTTCAGCTTTTCAGCGTAGCTCCTCTTTGCTACTCTGATCTTGACTCAACTCAACTCGACTGGACTGGACTCGTCTCGACTCGCCTTTGGTATCAGGTTTCTTTCAGATTCTTAGCTGATCGTCATAGCGACGCCTTGTGAAACGAACTACTGCAACGCAATACGAAGCAACAACGTAACGTAATAAACAATAGCACATAGCACAACAAGAGCACTATGCTATCTGCAGTCGTGATCAACATGTTGATTTTATACAGGTTTAATACGATTCTAACGACGAGACGACTATCTGACCAATCAGTAGTCTGCAGTGTTTTAACGTCACCTTTTAGTATTGGCTCAGCTCGCTTGGAACCTCGACTGAGGTGATACCAAAAAAGTACCAGGTACCAGGTACTATCCACTAGGGATTCATATTTTTCCCTAAAATGAGACTTTTTCTATTCCGGGAACAGAAACACACTATCCTGGGAACCCTGGGAACTGCACTTGTTTTTTACCGTAAAACTTCAATTAATAGCCCCGGCTTTTATTTGCATCAATCACTGAACTCACCCTGCCTCTATTTGGGACAGGCCTTTGATTCCTTTTGCACAAACTCTTGTTCAGCAAAGACGGGAAATACTATCAAATTGATTATTTAACCAGTATGAATATTACTTGTATAAAAATTAGGCTATCGACATGACAATATTCACAACTTGGATTATTTTTTATGAAAAACTGTTTTGATTCTTTTGATCTCTCTTGTTTACCATGCCAGTAAATCTGAATGAATTATACTTTGGTGTTCATGGTTTCCGTAAAATGAACTGAACGATTGAACTGTGGAGAATCTAACTGATCTAACGATGTGTAGCATGTCCATATTGATGAAAGTTTAAACATTTATATTTGCATGTGCGATCTAAGCAGCTTAGAACAGCTCAAACGGGCGACCCGGTGGGCTTTACATGGTTTTATACATCCAAAGAACTTCTATAAAAACCAGAACCGGTGTCTAATTGAAAGCTGCGTTTATTTGTCAAAAGATGCAACCAGACCCTGCCATTTAGCCTACTAGCTGTTTAATTGGGACTTTGGCCTTTAATTTAAAGTTTTACGGTAACTTCATACAGTCAAAACTCATTGGTCATATTTCAAGCAACACTAAATGCAACAAGGAGAAATAGGAAGCAAGGAGAAACCTAGGGGTTCCCAACCTGACCACTTTAGTGTATTATTTGGTGGTATTAATAATCATTATGGCAAAAGAATGCTATTTATGTTCAACATTAGAATGAAAATAATTCACGTGCAGCTTGAACTTCGCTATAGCTGCGAAGAATATGAAATGCCGAGTTCACTGCCTGTGATGTCTCTGCTGAGAACAGGCTCATGAAAGTGATGTTTGACAATTCTTCATTGTATAAACAAACGAAATTTGTTAAAGCAAGTCATTTGGCTTTTTTCACAGTCATTCTATTAAGCTGAGATGGATTCCATATTGTGATAGCGCACGCACACACCTGTTGCATATGTTTTAAGAAAGTAAACTGTGGGCCTACATATTTTATAAATATATTCCAATACATTCTAAATGTTTAAAAAAAAGTTTTTCCCATTTTCCCATTATTATATTTATCAGGAAACGGGAAATTGTTTGGATGGGTATTCCCAGGATTAAACCCTAGCTTACTATCTACAATGGAAAACCAAAAAAGAACAGTTCCAAGCGAGTCGAGTCGAGCTGAGCCATACTACGCAGTGGAAACGCTTGATTCCCTTCTGGAATCAAGCCAGGAGTGTTGTCATTATATGGCATGAATCTTAACCACCAGGACACCCCTAGTGTGTACCTTTTAAGAGACCCATACACACGTACATATACATACTGTCACATACTTCCCATTACATTTAAATAAATCACTTCCCATTGCTGGCTTCATTCTGTTGTGAGAGAACATGTGTGATGTAAATCTTTTACCTGTAGGAATCGATGTGTCATCCACAGGCAGGTAGGACTGAGCAGTGATGGACACTTGATGGTCGTAGATATCTGCTGCACCCTACACACACACACAGCAGAGGGACAGAAGTGTTGGGATGACATCAGAGATGTTTCAGTTCATTCATCCATTCATCCATCCATTCAACATTTTGGTCCTGAACAACATATCTTTACAACTGCTGATTACAATGACATATGTTATGGATATTCCAGCCCTGAGAGGATGGACTTCCCTGTTTTTGGTGACCTCCTGACCTCAACTCTAGCGCCACCATCAGGGCACATGTTCCATTAGTACACAAGAAATCAAGAAATTTCAAAATCTAAAGGATGGATTGCTGTCAAACCAACCGACCTCATACATCCTCTTTTGAAACTCCACGAGTTGACTTCAACTAACTGTTGTGAACGATCCCAACACTAACTTTCTGCATGTCAGCAAAAGGTTGCTGTTGCTAATGATGCATTTGGCTGTTTCTGAGTCGAGGCAGTACTACATTCAATCATGTAAACAAAAATGTGCACAGAACTCACAGAGGGACACTTAAATTGCATTCTTTGGAGTTGTACATAAAGGACCATCATATTCAATATTGTAGGAAAGCGAAGTCGCAGGCAAAAAAAAAGGTGTAAACTTAGTGCTGACAGTGTGAAGGGGTTAACTACCCTCTTCTAACTCTTGATCAAGTTATTAAAATAGAACATTATAATAACTTGTGAATTTCTCAATCAATGTTTTGATACAGTAGTTGTAGAGCTGTGTGATAACAAACAATACTGGTTCATAGTAATGGAGGAATGTGACCTCATGTAATGGAATAACTCTTATATGTGCTTTCATAGGTTTTGTAATTCTCCGGCATGAGGGCATAAGAACAATCAGGCTGTAGCTTCACAGATAATACTTGTTAAAGAATAAATTCATTGTTGGCTTTGGCTTTAGCTTATCTTTTAATTACCTAACAACATAACAAGTAACGAGTATCTCAAATTAGAGATACTTGTTCCTCTGAGGGACTTATATTTAATAAAGCTAATATGCTAATATATGCATAGTGCTATATATATATATATATATATATATATATATATATATATATATATNACACACACACACACACACACACACACAGGTATATATATTTTCAATGACATTTGTGATTGTGCCCTTACCTGTCCAGCCAGGTTGAAGTAGGAGTGGTTGGTGAGGTTGATAGGGGTGGTTTTTGTAGACCGGGCTTGGTATTCAGCAGTTAGTGTTTCCCCCTGAACACACAACTCAAATCTTACTGCATCCATTTATTTATATGCAAAATCAATGAAATGTCTTGGCTGTAAAACAGTGGACATTTTTGTTTTTTCAAAATTCTCTACATTCAGTGAAACGATTAAACAACTGACAACAAAGTCAATAGGCATTTTGCAGTGTGTAGATTTCTTCAGGGAAAAAGAGGTCCTCCTCCTAATTTTGTGACATGTACTGTCATTACTCAACATCTATCAAATCTGGGACCTTTTTCATCCAACGTTGTTTCGTTTTACCAAAAGTTGTTTGATTTCCAGAGCTCTGTGCTGACCAAACAGGTGGTTTGGGGCTTATTAAATAGACTCNNTTCACGAGCCAAAACTCTTCAGTCAGATCATCCCAGCCAAAAGCAAACATTGGTTGAAAAATAGAAACATTTTTGGGATGCGACAGAGCTGTGAAGTTATGAACTAGGTGTGCTTACTTGTAGGGTGTATGAGACAGAAACCTGAACCTCTCCAGGATAACCCTGGTCTCCATCTGGACTGGTAAGACTCAGCTGTACACCACCTTCCACTGCTGTAGCAAGCCAGATAGCCTGAAGAGACAAACACATACATACAGCATCATAGCTTCAGAGCTGAAAAACACCCTTTTTAAGACGTTTTGACTGTATATTTTCCCAAGAAGGATTATTTTAATTTCCTTAAAACATTTTTGTGGGAAACTGTTAATGTTCATTGCA
>NTHP01000476.1:649238-661516 GCA_003416845.1 Oplegnathus fasciatus
AACCTTTACCAAAGTGATGGAAAGGCTAAAGTTTGGAGAAAGAAAGGATCTGCTCATGATCCCAAACATACAAGCTCATCTGTGAAACACAGTGGAGGTAATGTCATGGCTTGGGCTTGCATGGCTTCTTCTGGGACGGGCTCATTAATCTTCATTGATGATGTAACACATGATGGCAGCAGCAAAATGAACTCAGAAGTCTACAGAAACATTTTGTCTGCCAATTTAAAGAAAGATGCAACCAAACTGATTGGGAGATCCTTCATCGTGCAGCAAGATAATGACCCAAAACACACTGCCAAAACAACAAAGGAGTTCATCAGGGGCAAGAAGTGGAAGGTTTTAGACTGGCCAAGTCAATCTCCAGACTTAAACCCTATAGAGCATGCATTTTACCTGCTAAAGAGGAGACTGAAGGGAGTAACCCCCAAAACAAACAACAACTGAAAGAGGCTGCGGTCAAAGCCTGGAAAAGCGACACAAAAGAAGAATGCAAAAGTTTGGTGATGTCAATGGGTCACAGGCTTGATGCAGTTATTGCAAGCAAAGGATTTGCAACTAAATATTAAGTCNAGTCTTATTCACTTTAATCTATTTTAAGTCTATCTGTTCCAATACTTTTGCTCACCTAAAAATTTGGTGTTCCGTTACAAATAATGCTATCTTCTAAGTTGTGTATCAGATCCAGATGTAAATACCTGGAAATAAAAGCTGAAATGTTGATCTCTTGTCTCATATTCATCTTTTGATGTCAAACCCAAATGTTTTCAGTCTACAACAAAAATACAGGAATTGGCCTCACTGTTCCAAAACTTTTGGAGGGGAGTGTATATAAAAAATGTAAAGATGTTGTATTACTCCTTCATCATTTAATATTTCTGAAAATAGCTCATATTTTGTACTTTTCACTAGCTGTAATGTTACATTCAGTGGTTTCATTTCACAGGTAGATATTTGTACTATGTTGACTTCAAGGTTTTCTATGTCTGTGTGATACCTATTGAGCCTGTTTTTCTTTGAGTCCAGAAAATTTCCAAGTTACGGAGCTGTAACAGACTTGTAACAGTTACAGTTACATCTACTGGATGGATTAGTACACAATTTGTTACAGACATTCATGATTCCCAGAGGATGAATTCTTACGACTTTAATCATCCTTTTCCTGTAGTGCCACCATGAGGTTGACACTTAAGGTTTTGAGTAAATATCCTGACAACTGTTGGCTGGATTGCTATGACATTTGGTAGTAACCCTCTCAAGATGAAGAATTTAGCATTTAGCTCAAAAGCGGTGCTTTGAGCTAAATGCTAAATTCAGCCTTCACAGCTGCTAGCATGGCTAATGAAAATAAAATAAAAAAATGATTCAATGATTTTGAGGCTAAATGTGAAGTTATAGGGAGCACATTTGGATTTATGAACATTTATCCTCTAAATAGTTCAAGGACCCAGCAGGATGTCTACGATGCCTGTGTGCTCTCTTTTCACACGGCAAGAAGGGGTGTGACTGAATGTAAAGCAACATTCAGTGTGCAATTACACCAAGCAGTGTTTCCTTTAGTTCTGGTTCTTTAGGCAGTTGAGAACAATGTCATTTGAACACTGGTGGCAACAAGTCGTAGCACAGTGAGAGCAAACACAGTACAGCAAACAACCCCACAATGGATTATGGGTATGATGGAGATAGATGTTGTCTGGCCATTCATCGTGCTTGCAAAGCCTACCATAACAAAATAACCTGTCTGGACGGATGCTCACTCCACTTCCTATATTTCTTTGAGTTCTTACTAGTATGAAAACTAATGAGAGAAAATTACAAGCACAAAAAGGTACATCATTTAGGACAAACTGCCATACCTCAGTCAAGCCTAATGGGATAATGGGTTACATTAAGATAC
The DNA here is from genome assembly GCA_003416845.1 of Oplegnathus fasciatus. Lineage (NCBI taxonomy): Eukaryota > Metazoa > Chordata > Actinopteri > Centrarchiformes > Oplegnathidae > Oplegnathus > Oplegnathus fasciatus. The sequence continues at coordinate 651,136 of NTHP01000476.1, forward strand.
TCTGAGTCTGTAGCAACTCATATTATGACTTTACTTACGAACCCTATGTGAAACAAGTACAAAGAAGGAAAACAAATGGGACTTTTCCACTCAGGTTCTACAGAAATTGATATAAGCTCCACAAGCTCATTCAAGTCGATGACACACAAACACATATTCATTTAGTCTTACCTTATTGAAGCCCTGCAGCCCTCCATGCAGTGCATTAGGTCCATTATTGATATCTAGTTGGTACTCTTTTCCCTCCACTACAAAGCGTCCCTGTGCGATCCTGTTGGCCACGCGACCCACCGTGGCTCCCAGGTACCGCTTATCTGACACATAGCCTGACAACACAACACAGAACAGCACATTCACATTTTGTTATTCTTATTCACCTTCACCAACATAATGCCTGGCTTACATTTACTCTCTCTTGGCTCATCCAGGCGTGTCTCCCACATTTGTTCTATCAAATGCAAGTTATGCAAGACTATGTGGACCAGAATTTAAAAATGTTTTTTACTGAAATTCAAAACCAGCAAACACACACTGTTGCTCTGGCGTGACATAATACAGCTGCTCACTTCTGAAACTCTATTACCAGATAAACAGACCTGCCACACATTTTATTTAGTTTGAACAAAACAATAACTTATTTCATTTATAAATGCAAAAATGATAAAAACAAGAAACAAGCTGGGGCTAAACAAAGACTGGTAGCTACCCCCCTCCATAATATGTCATCTTACACACGAATATTGATGCAACATTTTCCATTTGGATTCTGAAAGCCACATTAATACTTCATTTCTACATTGCAGTTCTATGATCAGGAAATTTCCCTCAAATATTTTAATGTGTGTGTGTGTGTGTGTGTGTGTGTGTGTGCCGTTCCCCCAAAGTGTTTTGCAACATGTGATGTACTCTAACCTCTGTGCTACCAAGCACACTGCCGATGACACTTAAAAAGGAGAGAGGTCCTAAATCACCTGAAAAGTCTTGAAGCACAAATGCATTACACTGTGGAACAATCGGGAGTCAAACCGCCAACCCTGCAGTTCCCACAAAGCATGTTGACTTGCACTCACTCTGCTATCTAGCAGCCTGACAGAAAGAGTTACAAAGTGCTAAACATTACAACTATCGATCAGTTTAGTGGATACTCCATCTTGTGGTGTAACTGAGTAACTACACTCTCAGAAATACGCCATTGAAAAATACATTTAAATCTGGCCTTTTACACAAGAAAATATATCCTGTAACCTGTAAGGAGTAAAAACACTTTAAGTAGTAGTAGCAGTAGTAGAAGTAGAAGTAGCAGTAAGTAGCAGTAGTAGCAGTAGCAGTAGTAGTAATAGCAGTAGCAGAAGTAGAAGTAGCAGTAGCAGTAGTAGCAGTAGCAGTAACAGTAGTAGTAATAGCAGTAGTAGTAGTAGCAGTAGCAGTAGCAGAAGTAGAAGTAGCAGTAGCAGTAACAGTAGTAGTAATAGCAGTAGTTGAAAGAAATTGACTGAGTAATAACTTAAAGGAGTTGAGATGTCATCTGAAGTGTAAGATGTGTGTGTATGTGTGTGTCAGACTGCTCAGAGAGTTTGAAACGTGACACCACAAATGTATGGCCACAATTGGTAAGTAGGAATTGGTATTTTATGTATTTCTTTGTGAAAAAGGTAGTATTTTGCAATGATTTTAAGCTGTATTTCTGAAAGGGTAGTTACTCAGTTACACCACAAGAGGGGGTTCCCCCAAAATGAGCGCTAATTGTAGTACATCTGAAGTGTAGCGTGTGTGTTGGTATGTGTGTATGCGTATAAAAGTTAAATAAAACTCAGTGTTTGAAAGATCTCAAGGAAAAGTTCTCCTGAGTCGGGATTCGAACCACCAACCCTGCAATTCCCAAAATATGCATTATTTGTGCCGTGCACTGTAACCAGGGGCGGACTGAAACAGTAATTCAGACCAGGAATTTGACTCCATCCCAGACCACCATGTCCACGCAAACCACAAATTTTGTAGGCTTACCCTCTTTGTTGATGTAACAGGTATAACAGTTTTCTCACATTCCTCTTTGTTAGATCACAGCAGATGTTCATTCAACTGTGTCCGTAGTTCTGTTTTCTTGTGTGTACACACACATTCAGTGAAATTAAACATAAGCTACAACAATCTAAGTATAATACAAATGTTTATTCACCCATGCCCGTAAAGCAAAAAGCACAAAAGTCAATTAAAATTAACTTTAACTAGGTAACTAAGTATAATGCCAAAGATAAAAAACCAACACACCACTGTACATAAGTTTTGACTCACAGCAAATGTTCTTTCACTCTTGTCAGCCAGCCAGTTAAGAGTCACTGCATAGCTACTTCAGTTACTTCAACTAGCTACTTCAATTAATCAAAATCGAAATCACAATATTGCCGAGTGCAACATCCAAATCATAGGAGCTGCAATTTTTTGATAAAGGTAAAATGTGTCACAGCATACCATTATAAATGAAGCATTGTGGTGTTACAGAGATGCCCCAGCCTACACACTCATTGTCCAGATGTAAGGGAACATGCTTGTTTGGTACAGAGCCCAGCAAAAATCACATCATCATCATTTTTATATATTTTTTTAAATCGTGACTCATATCGCAATATCTGTCAAAATAATCACAATATAATTTTTTTTGCACATCGTTCAGCCCTAGAGTTGTCCCTACTTAAAAATAATGATCAGAAACAGAGGCAGAAGAAACATTAATTTTAATTTGTGATAATTCAAAAACACCACTGAACACAGTGTTAATAAGTAGCAGGAATTGTAGTACATCTCAAGTATGACATGTGTGTTAGTATCTGTGTATTCATATAAAAGTTGAATAAAACTCATCATGTTTGAAAGATGTGGAACATTTTACTGGCTCAGAGAGTTTGACACTATTTTCTTAAGTTTTTCGCCGACCCTGCGGTTCCCAAAATAAGGGTTAACTTGTTCTCTGCACTGTACCCACCGAGCTATCACTTTCACATCATTTATTTGGAGAGAGGTCCTAACTATTAAATAGACCATAAAACACTGCTGCAGGTGTAATCAATAATGCAATCGACTAGGGCTGAACGATATGCAAAAAAAATCATATAGCGATTATTTTGACAGATATGAGTCACGATTTTAGTGGGAATTTTTAGTAGTAGTAGTAGTTGCAGTAGTAGTATCAGTAGTTGTAGTAGTAGTAGAAGTAGTTGCAGTGTAACAGTAGTAGTAGTAGTAGTAGTAGTATCAGTAGCAGTAGTACGAGTGGTAGGAGTTGCAGTAGTAGTAGTAGTAGAAACAGTGCCAGCAATGGTGGTATAGATGGGGATTTGAAACCCATTCTCTGGGTCCAAGTGTGCTCCCATTTATTTCTATTACAAAATACACGTTAAAAACAGCTTAATAATTCAAAAAGTATAAGAGGTAGAAAGTAGAAAAGTCATGGCATAAATGTCCTTAAAGAGCTGAACATTTTGATATTTGAATGTTTTCTGAACCTGAAAGTCTGCAGGAGTAGTCGACCGAAAAACATATGGATACGGAAGAAGAAGAATAAAGAACACAATAACAATAGTGTGAATGCTGATCACACTAATTATTATCTCATTGTGAAATCTATCTTCCTACCTTCCAGGTCATCGTAGCCCAGGACGACGTCTCCCATCTGACCATCATTCCCTCTACTGCACACTGACCGAATGATGGCACCCAGGGTGAGAACCTCCACACGCACCTGGGAGGACTGGAGGACCCACAGGTCCACACTGCCCAGGCCGGACACCTCTCCCCACTGCTGATGGCTTACCTGAGTCATCCTGGAACTTAGAACAACCACAACAGGCCGGTACAGAACAGGACATGGCCTCCTTAGAGGTTAACCCATATTTACAATATACTAGAATACAGTACACTAAATCATCCAAACAGCAGCAGTGAAATGTGTTTTCACGCACGCACACACACACACACACACACACACACACACACACACACACACACACAGGGGGAGGAAGATTACATGGAGAACACGACGTACGTACGTCCGCTCATGTGACTGTGTGTACGTCTGTGTGTCATTAGTTAAACTCAGCCAAGCATGCAGGTGTGTACATGTGTCTGTGTGCGCATCCTGAGCAGATGGGAAATACTATCAGATTGATTATTTAAACCAGCATGAACATTAGTTGTATAAAAATTAGGCTATGGAATAACATATCAGCTGGCCTACTAATCGTTCATTTGGACTAGCTCCAGAGGGGGGGTGACTCCCTTTGAAGCGGTCCTAATGTCCGAATGTGTCCATTCCTTGATTATTTATATTCCTTTGGTCCGTAAGAGTCCATATATACAAGTTGTGAATATTGTCAAGTCAAATAACTACAGTAACCTTTCGTTTTCATCCTTTCTAAGGTAGGCTCTCTCTCTTTCTTTCTCTCTCTCTCTCTCTCTCTCTCTCTTCATTGACTGTACTATATCAGCATACTTAATGCCCGGTTCAAAGTGAAATTCATTGAGCTGATCCATACTGGGGCGTTGCGCTGGGAGCAGCTGAGCGGACATGTGGCCCAGAATGAATGGAAGAAAAGTATTGTGAGGTAACGCAAAATATAGTCCTCAAAAAAACTCTGTCTGTGACCCTTAATTTCTGTATCTATTTATTTATATTTCAGCATTTATTTATCTATTTATTCTTTTATTTATCTATTTCTGTATTTCTGTTTATTTAAAATAAACACAGCTCAAACACAAACCGATTAATAATATGCTAATATTATTATCCTATAATCATTAATAGGCCTGTTATTGTCCTGTTTCATTGATTGATTACCTGTAAAAACAGACATGACTGTAAACAAACGAGAGTTCTGTCCTGTTGTTCTGTGCATCAAGTCCGTAGTTCATTATTTCATAGAAGCATCTAATGAAGCCTGGGTTAAGTCACACATATGCACGCATGTGCGCGTGAACGTGCAGTCCCAGGATGCGCACACAGACAAATGTACACATGTATGTCTGTCTGTTAGGAGACACACGTGCGCGCGCGGCCCCCACCCCCCTCACTCCGTTTGCGCGTTCGCGTGGAGGGTCCGCCACATTAAGTGTCATTCCAAACCAATTCACCTTAAGTGGGATTGGGTTATAAAGCCCTTCAACACCAAGTCTGCATCGATGCAGGCTTATAAACCACACTCCTCTCCAGTGCAGCACCTCTTTTGTGTCCGGGATGGAGGAAAGGCCACATACTTACAAATGTTTGTTCCGTGCGGTCATTTCCAAAGGATCAGCAATAAGCTGCCTCACTTCAAACAGGCATTTGATAGACTATTTTCATGCACACATGAAGGAATTAGAGGTTACATTGTATTTTGGAAAAAAACAAGGACCTAATCATATTTAGAATGGCAAACGAAAAAATGTTCAAAATAATTAATAATTAATCATTTTTCCTTTCACAAGCTTACTATGCTATCAATGTAATGAGTGTACCACGTCATTGCCCATACACCTACATCTTTGTCAATGCTGTGCATAAGATGACCTTTTAGATAAACATTTATTTAATTACAATATCCTTTCCCATTTCCATCGGAGAAAGGCGAAGGCGTCCTAAAGCTTGCTGGTGTGTTTATACCCTTCCCCCTTAATGAAGAGACCCTCCACAAGAGTGACTCTACACAGAGTTAAGGAGTGGGAGGGTGTAGGGATCGGATTGGAATTGGGCCACACACACTAAACTTTGGGAATGTGAGTTACCTGCTTGCAAACTGGTGTTAACTATACAGTGTGTGAACTCTTGACAACCAACACATCTCTGACAGAACGACAAAAGTATCGATAGCTACCTGCAACAAATGTCTCACTTCGGGACTCTTCTCTCTCGGGTCAGCAGACTTTGCACTTCCACATGTTTACATCCGACGTTCCTCTTCTTCTTCTTTGTGATTATTGGCGCATCGCAAACCAACATAAAAGATGCATACCGCCACCTACTGTATCGGAGTGTGTAGATTCATTAAATCACCGGAATACTGATACTGTATTATATTTACTACAGTGCATAATAATGTGAGTATTACACCTCTGACAATATGCTGTAAATAGGCTGTAGCATTGAATTAAAAGCTGCATGCCCAATCCCGTGTAAAGATGTTCTTTTCTCTTCTTTAAAGCGCTTCACATTAACAGACTTATGTACTCTACAGTAATGTCTCCCTTTATTGTCTGCTTCTGTGATGGCATGCCCTACCATAAGCTACTTTTATCACTTCTTGTTATTTTAGAGCACTCTTTGCTAATTCATCTGCTTGAGGGAGCACCACGCCCACACCACACATAGACACAGAGAGACAGACAGGGGAGCACAGGAGACACCGGGGAAATGGGAACCACAAGCAGGGACCGACTGGGAATGAGAAATTACCCTGGACTTTATGATTCAGACTGGCCCATCCAAACCTCCCCAGAGATACACCACCACCCACACAACCCACGCCACACTTTATGTAAACAAGATTACATAATGCAGCTTTTGATACCACTGATCACGGCATACTCCTAGACTGTCTCAAAAACCAATTTGACGTCTCTGGCATGGCTCCCGCATGGTTAAAATCTTTTCGGTCTGAAAGAACACAGTGCATTTCTTATAATGATATGGCAAGGGAAGAAAGAATATAAGCCCATACAGAGCCTGTATGAGCAGGCAGTCATGAAACAAGCAACAAAAATCATTGTTGACTCTCAACATCCCCTCTTCTCTGTATATGAACTTTTGCCATCAGGAAGAAGACTCAAAGTGTAAATCAAACCGCTTGAAGCTATCGTTTGTTCCAGCCTCCATCAAGCTGCTGAACTCTAATGCTAAACCTTAGTGCAATAGAGAAATGTGCAATAAATACACAAGCACTTTAGCACTTAGCACTTTTGTGTTTTAATTCTTAGAGTTTCTTCTTAAGCCGTGATGTTGTCAGTGTCAAATGTCTCCTGTATGTTTTTGTGATGTTCTTTTTATGTGAAGCAACAGACTGTAGCACTGTGCCCAAGACAAATTTCCCCTCAGGGACAATAAAGTTTATTCTATTCTATTCTATCTAATATTACATCAGTATTTTCTGATGTGAAATATGGAGTACCTCAGGGCTCTGTTCTTGGCCCTTTGCTTTTCTCTTCATATATTTCACCTCTTGGCTATTAGAAATCTAGAGGCCTGTTTATCCACTGTGAAATCCTGGGTGTCATGTAATTTCCTGCTCCTAAATTCTGATAAATCGGAGATGCTGGTTATTGGCCCTGCTTGACATAGACACCAGTTTGATCAAGTAACAGTAACTCTCAACAACTGTGTGATTTCTCAAAGTTCAGTCCTACCCTCTCTTCTGATAAACACACATTAAAGAAATAACCAAGATTACCCTTTTCCACTAAAATCAGGTCCTTTCTGTCCTTGGCTGGTGCAGAGACCCTAATTCATGCCTTTGTTTCATCCAGACTGGATTACTGTAATGTTTTGTTGTCTGGCCTACTGTACACAAGCACAAATGTCTTCAAGTGGTTCAGAATGCTGCAGCTAGGATCTTAACTAAAAATGTGACCATATCACACCAATTTCCCTTCCCTTCATTGGCTCCCTGTCGATGTCAGATCAGACTCTCATTATTTATAAAATTGTAAATGGGCTTGCCCCATCATACCTGTCTGATCTCATTAAACCTTATGTCCCATCCCGTGCTCTCTGCTCTCAGAATACTGGGCTCCTTTGTGTCCCCAGAGTTAAAAACAAGTCAGCAGGCTGCAGGGCCTTCACCAATTGTGCCCCTTTTTTCTGGAATAACCTCCCAGCTGACATTAAACAATCTGACTCTGTTGTGGTCTTGGAAGCTTAAAAAGCTTAAAACTCATCTTTTTGCCTTAACTTTCAATTTGTGCTTATCCTTCCACACCTCAGGCCTTGTACCTGTTACCATTATCCTTCTGGCGAATCTATTAACATTCGCACTTATAGTCCCTGTGCTGTGCACGTCTCTCTCTCTCCCTCTCTCTCTCTCTTTCTCTCTTTCCCTCTTCAGCTACGTTAGCAATCTGAGATATTGCAAATACAAAATTTTCTCAGTTAGTAGTGAAATTTACAAGCACATGTTGTTTTCAGCTCATCAAGTTGAAATCTGTATCTTTAACTCAGGAGTTGGGGGCTGTGAAGCACCTCATCCTGTCTGTCTAAGCAGTTAATGTTAGCTCAAGCAGCTAAAGTGCAGAGCTGTCAACAGTATCACTAGGAGTCATTAGTCAAATATCAAGACTCTGTTAGCCATAACCTGCCAGCAGTCATTATTACCATAAGTGGACAGCTCTGCAGGTGCTATCAATAAATATAATATCACAATTATTTTGGAAATTAGTAGAAACTAGTATTATTTCTTAAAGGTGAGCTAAATTATACATTTCTCTATGGAAAAACTGAAGTGAACGTTATCTGCAAGTTGTCTTTTCTCCAAACGACTGATTCTTATATAGAACACCAAAGGTCCTCACCAGCAAGTATCATTGTATCTCTTCTTTTCCTTTCTTTCAGGTAGAAATAGGTTTGTGGTTATGCTTTGGACAAACTCACCTTGTTGGAGTTTTATATAAAAATAATCACAAAGCACACACACACACACAGTATTTCATTGTTATAGCCATACAGTAGCTCTCAGAGAACATGTAACAGTCAAAATTACAATCCTATAAGATTTTCAATTCACAGGAAACAATGGATGCATGATGTGGAAGATCGGCTATTTCATGTAATGTAGAAGACGATTTTCTCATGATCATTTGATCATGAGTTCAGTATAACTGTGTGGGACGACATTGTTGCCTGTCTTCATTAGTCTTCTTTATTTAAAGGAGCAGTATGTAAGATTTAGGGGAATCTATTGGCAGAAATGGAATATAATATTCATAACCATGTTTTCATTAGTGTATAATCACTTGAAACTGAGCATTGTTGTGTTTTCATTAGCTTAGAATGAGCCCTTCATATCTACATCGGGAGTGGGTCCTCTTCCATGTTGTCCCTAACCCATGTTGCACCGCCTTGTTTGTACGGAAGCCCAGAAGGGACAAAATGGCTCGAGAGAGGGCCTTTTGCGTTTTTACGTTGAAGTCGCAGCTTGAATTTGGTGGCGATCGTTTCTATTTTCATATTGTCCAATCGTGGTTACTTGAGATTGCTGTCCGATAGCCAGGTTATGAGGTGATTTATATAAGTGTGTGAAAATTTTATTTAAAATATTTAAACATTAAAAAAATGTTAAAACGTTTACTAGCAATGTCTCCTCTGTTCAAACAACGGCTCATCATGTGGTCCATTTAACGTAATTATCTTATCTTTAATATCACAATCCAAATCAGATCCAGAACATTAACTACTCTGATGGAGCACAGAGCAAAGTTTTGGTGAGCAGGTATATGGAGAACAGAGAGAGCTCCATTCTCCATATGCCATCTCTTTTCCATGGATCTGTGACTGACATATGGAAAAGAGACAGCTAACTGGTTTGTAATGAAGGACTTATAATTCACTTGTCACTCATGTTGATTAACAGGGCTCAGCGGGCTGCTCAAGGAGTATTTGCTCCCCAATTTTTTAAGTGAAAATCTGGGACCACCAGTAACCATAGATGTTGCCATATCAACCGGGACTGAAATCTTAAAGATTTTAACTTTAACAGCTCAGGGGGTAGAGCAGGTCAGCCATTAATTCTCAGGGTTGCTGGTTCAAGGCCTCCCCTTTGGGGGTCAGATTACTCAGCCACTGAGCTCTGCTGCCTCTGACTGTTAAATCATAGATTATAGTTACATACGAGCTCCTTTATCAGTGGATCTTAAGGACAGCACGCAGGAAGCTAGGCAGACAGAGGAGCAAGGAAGCAGCGTGTGTGTGTTTATGAGGTCATGGCATTACATTTATCCACACCGTAAAAAATGTGACCAATGGTTACTTAAGAAAATTATGGCAACAAAGTGACACGTAATATAATTGAATAGATTTTAAGTACTACAACTTTGATTAAAAAGTATTGAATAAATTGACTAAATTTAAACAAAGAAATTAAGTACATGGTAATAAAAGCAACAGTTAAAATGTGTTGGATTTAGTAATAGCATGCCAAATGATGAGTTATATAGCCCAAAAATATTTAGTAAATCCAAATCAATTTCACAAGGAAAACTGATTTATATTTACTAAGTATCTGTGCAAAAGTCATTTATATTTACTAAATATCTGCTGGATACTGATTTATATTTACTGAATATCTGGGTGAAATTGATTTATATTTACTGAATATCTGGGTGAAATTGATTTATATTTACTAATTATCTGGGTGAAATTGAT
>NTHP01000476.1:661582-684640 GCA_003416845.1 Oplegnathus fasciatus
TTATATTTACTGATTATCTGGGTGAAATTGATTTATATTTACTGATTATCTGGGTGAAATTGATTTATATTCACTGAATATCTGGGTGAAATTGATTTATATTTACTGAATATCTGGGTGAAATTGATTTATATTTACTAATTATCTGGGTGAAATTGATATAAGCTTACTAAATATCTGAATAAAAATTATTTGGATTCACAAAATAAAATAAATTATATTAACTTATATTTTAGCACATTGTTGCTTAATTCAACACATTTACACTGTTATTCTTATTCTTATTTGTACCTAAATTAATTGTTTAAATTCAAGTTTTAACTGGGATCACAGGACTTTAAAACTATTCAATAATATTGAATGTCACTTTGTTGCCACAATTTTTTTATTTCCAATCCACTCAATATCATACCTTCTTGATACCACAGTTTACTTAAGTTGGGTCAACAGATCACCATGCATAAAAAGAACAGCAGGTAAACATTTATTTGTGCAACTTTGTCTATAAACATGTTTATCCAACATTTTTCAAATGCAAAATGTCAAAATAGAACAATAAAATAGAGAGAGAGGGGCTTATAAGAAAACAAAGACAGAAACCATGTGTGTGTACAATGGGGATACAATGTATACTGGCAATCTATTATCATTCATGTTGATAAAGGTTTAATCATTTAACAGTGTTTAATCTGTGCTACACCTTTGGCTTAAATTGTCCACAATTATTTCTTACCTGACAAATTTAGCTATATCTATGGAAGAGGATTACAGCCACATGTGAAAAAAAAATTTGAGTTCCGAGTTTCACTTGGAATGATGAAAACGCCCAGTACAAATTTACTAAAATTGAACAATGACCTCTGCCCATCACTTGTGGGCATTACAGGCACAGATTACTTTTTTTGGATGTGATTCAAGGTCTAGTCCTGTTAGTGCATTCAAATTATGACAATGTTTTCAGACTGCAAAAATTTGTTTTTTTAATTTTCATATGAAATATTTTATCATTAAATCCTCAGGGCCAATATGTTTTTCAAACGGCTAAAAGTAAAAGATTAAAATATCAATGCTGATTGACTTGGAGTCTGGGATAAGGTACTTCCATTTGCCTCACTTCTTCACCACTTGCTAAAATGGGACTCACATTATTCACTTGTGCAAATTTAAATTCCTGAAGCCCTGGAGCAAGCCCTTGGAAAGTTACCCAGAGCAGTCAGAACTTTCATGCCCTCTACCACGATACCGATGTCATGGGGATCCTCTGACGTATTAGCCTTGATGATGTAGATTTTCATCCTTTCTACAGCAAAGTCCTGCGACACACTGTCTTCATCAGCATCCTGAAATAACAAGAACATTGTGTATTTCAGACTGTATAGCCAAAGGAGAAGGTCTGCAAGGGAAATTACACATACTACATGTATAATCATGTTTGAATACTGTTATTGCACATAACGTACTTGCAAAAGCATATTTTCATGCCAGGTAAGTTAAAAAGGATCCAATCAACTCACCAACAAATCAAAACAATTCAATGACACCAGAGATGATGGTCTGAACTGAGTCACAGTTGTAAATATTTGTAAATGAAATTTTTCAAATGAAATCAATCTATTGCTACATTTCTTCCTGACACCTGTGTATTGATGAATATCTTATTCTTCACCAATACATTTTGTGAAAAGCTCTTAGGAAGAAACTCTTAGCTAGAAACTTTTAAGGCCAAATTATAAAGACTTTAAAAAACAATATAAATAAAATATAGATTGTCAATAATGCATTTCGTGGGAGAATGAGTAAACTACTGATAACTTTTGAATTCTGCCAGTTGGTGAAATCAGATTGAGATGGCGAGCATTTAGTAACACCTCTTATTTCTGCAGCAGTACTTAAAAATTCCTTAATGAAAAACAAAAACTTACATTACTTACATGACTCAACATAACTAAGTAGCTTGCCAAGAATTACTGGGAGAAACATAGTTATGACTGTATTTCTTGATTTGACCTTCCCAAGACATACCAGGTGGGAGAGACGACAGAGAGAGAGATCACCTTCTTTATATTTTAACATGTACTTCAACTTACATTATACTCCATTAAGAGTTGATCTGTAGATTCCCCAAGGTACACCATCAAACACCAAATGTCAACATCTCTGGTCATGTTGATATTAGGATTGCTTGGAGCCTGAAATGACAAAAATAAACATTATGCAAATTCATGGTGTAAAAATCATCCACTGACCTAAAACTTGTTAAAGCTGCAATTTTTAACACTAGGTGGCTTATATTATTGTTAAACGAACCATTATCGAGGATCATTGATGTGCTGTTTCAGGGACCAGTCTAATGAAACACTTCCTGTCATTACTGAGGTTTCCAGGGAACAGCTGTGACCCCAAGAAGTCATTGGTCCCAGTAAAGAAATAGTGCATAGCACATAAACTCCCATAAAACCACAACATTTAACACCTTGCTTGTTAATCAGTGAGCTTTAGATGTGCTGGTAGGCAAATTTTGTTACCTTTGGACATACTAGCTGTTTCCCCCTTTTTCCAGTTTTTATGATCAGCTATGCTGCTGGTTGTAGCTTCTTATTTATATTACAGACATAGGAGTGGTATCAATCTGAAAATCTAACTCTTAGAGAGAATGTAAATAAGCTAATACCCAAAATGTTGACCTATTCCTTTAAGCAGCAAGCGCACAGAGCTGAGTGGCAGCTGGTGCTAAACAAATCAGATGTTCAAAGTTACTGGCATACAGAAAATACACTGGAGGGAGAAGAGTTCTAAATGTAAAACACACATATGTGGCACATTATTTGTGGATGACCACAGCAGACTTTCTCAATCATCATTCAGTGTTTTAAAAATGGCTGTTAATCAAACAACTATTGCAGGTTGGGGGTTTTGGTGTCCAATCAACAACGTGAAACAGAATCAGTAATGTCAAAGCACTACTTGGCAAGTCTAAAACCTGTGCCTTTGTTAGTGAGTAACAATGTATACTCAGTGGCCACTTTAAATAAGAGCACCTGTACAATCTAATGCAGTTCAACGCATTTGTTCTGCCACAAAGTCTGCGTTTATGATGGCTACAATGTTCAGTTTATGTTGACACTGTCATAGAAGTGTTAATAAAATATATGTTTTAGCATTGAGGTCATTGCTACTGAAGATATTGCACTTGACTACCCTATATTCAGAGGTGTTTGGAGTACAAAGAATTAGAAATACCCTTCAGTATAATGCAGTTCAGTACAGCATCACTTTTAAATGTGACCTCAATAATAAACATATAATGTACATATTTCCAATGTCCATATATTTCCAATGTAACTATAATCTATGATTTAACAGTCAGAGGCAGCAGAGCTCAGTGGCTGAGTAATCTGACCCCCAAAGGGGAGGCCTTGAACCAGCAACCCTGAGAATTAATGGCTGACCTGCTCTACCCCCTGAGCTGTTAAAGTTAAAATCTTTAAGATGTCAACAAAAACAGAACATTATAAACTTGAATAATTATGTACCTAATAAAGTGGCCACTGAGTGTATACAAACTATTTAAAAAAGGTATGCTATTATTTCATACTCTCTCTGTAGAGAGAATCACAGGCTAACATTACCTCCTGTAGATTTAAGTAATACATGAATGATATTCCAGCAATTTTATCACAAAATCCCTAAAATAAAGTATTAGCAAACACAATACTCAGTGAAGGATACCTTGAGTAGGATAGCCTGCAACCTCAACCCCATGGTTCCGCCTCTGGAGTGGAAGAGTTTCATAAGCCCAGGAGTGTATTCATCCAGCTTGGACATGAACTTTGATTCAAAGTGCACCATTGTGATTCAGTGAAACTCATCCTGGATCTGAAAGACAAATAATGAAACCTGCTTTAAAGCCTCAAATATTACAAGTGTACATATTGTTCATACAACATTTTTGAAAGCAAGAAGCAACCTAATTCTGATCATCATTTTATGACCTTGTGTTTGTTGACTGTTTACTGTCTGGGTCCAATCATCTGACTGTACAGCATGTTAATGTAATGTTTTGGCTAGCATACTACAATCTTCAATGTTGGTAGTTCCTCACATGCACTTTCATGGATTGTTTAAAATGATTCCTGTTAGAAACTGTATAACCATGTAATGTAACAAAAACTACATCATTCTGGAATTTGATCTTGAAAATATGATTTAGAAAACACATTTTGTATCCAAGAGCTAAATATGTAAAACCAACAGTACAGTCCTTCACAATGGACTGTCTGAATGCAGCACATCTAAAGGCACTACAGATATTTTTGTGACACACAATGCCTGTTTTCCAACATCTGTATGCAAGTGGTATCCCACCATCATCTGATGTCTTGTAGAAAGAGTCAACAACACATTTCTGAAATTCTTAGTGTGCCTCACAACTTGCTTAAAAAAGCTGTGTTTAGCTTCAAAGCGCATTGTCCATACACCAACCAGAGGCCCGTATTCTTCAATCAGTGCAGGATAGTGTTCCAAAAAATGGTGTTTGGGTGTCAGTGTCTCTTCAGGAAAAACTGCTAAGAATCTGTCACGATATTCAGATATTCTAAAGTCAAGGTATGCAATAGTTTCAACTGTGTGAACAGGGGCAACCACTAATTCAACTATGTCTTTTAAAGTCAGAAGAACCTGCCAAGCAGAATCACCCTCAAGTACCCGCAAACCAACAATGAGTGGCAACCACCGTATTAGGGCCCAATTTTCATGGGCATTTCCACCTATAGTTCTGCGATTAATGTAGTTTTGAGGGATTGCTTGAGGGCTGTTGGCTCTGTCCGACCCCTTGTAGGGAAAACGTGTGATTAACTTGTTGAGTACAGTCAAATTAAAGTACTTTTTCTTGGTGAAAATCTGAAAACACTATGCTAGTTCCCTTGGGACTATGCCTTCAAAAAGGTCATGTAGCACATCTGGTGGGTACCCAGAGACAAAGTGAAAATGATTCAATTCATCTGTCAATGGACACGACCGCTTTACTCCAAAGCAATGCGTTAAATTTGGATTTTCTCTGCCAGTTCGCACATGCAAACTATGGTCCTTCTTTGTCAAAGGTGGAAACACTCCAGTCCTCACTTTGTGTGTCTGGTACTCTGAAGAATGTCCAAGACAAAATCTACAGATGTACGGCCCCGTGAAACTTTCAACTAGTCCACCGATCGAATGTGCACCGAGATTATCAGCTACAACACAGTGTACAGTCCCTTTAATATTTTTTCCAACACTGGAAATGAAAATCCCTTCCTGTTCTAGACTTGCAAGATCTTTCATGAGTGGTTCCAAAACTGCTTTGTATTCAAACAGTTTGACATCAACAGCTTTGCAAAGTAAAGCTAGGTGTATTGATGTTAATGTAGACTGCAACTTGGACAGCACATTTGCCAAAAGCCAATAAACAGCTGTTATTTTGTGCTTTTTTCTCGAAGTTCCTAGTGGGTTACACACCTCAAGGTCGTCAACATAAAGGATTATAGAGAGTCTTGTTTCTTGTTCAGAATAGAAGTCATTTTGCTTGAAAAATTTGCCATCAAAAATTGACTTAATATATCCAGTACTGTTTGAATGTCTGGATAAGATTCCCTCTGCAATGTCTTTATTCTTCAAGACTTCCTGCAAAGTCTCAAGAATAGGCACACATTGAAAGAATATATTCAACAGGATCAACACAATGGAAATGCACCTTAAAATACCTTCTTCTCTTAAAAGCTGAACCAAGTGGACCACCTGCTCCAAGTGCTGTACTAATGGGATGGAAGTTGCACAACTGTTCTGCCAAGTCAGTTATGATGGCCTGGTCAACAATGCATTTATTAGATTTCAATGTTGAATCATGAATGTTTCTAACTGCTGCAACAGATGCTGAAGATGAAATGAACTGAAGGTCTTCAACCAAGGCATCAATGCACTTCACTGAGGCATTATAGATGCTTTCTAGCTTCAGCAGAAGTAAGCTAATTCTTTGAAGAACCAAGTCCGATCACAATCTAAACTAGTGCCCTCACCATCACTGGCCTCTGGTAAATCAGAATGGTCAACAGTCTGATTATGGTGACTCTCATACACATCTTGCTTAAAATCACTCAAAGAATAGGATTTGTGTCTTCTGCTTTTGCGTTTCAGAAATGTATTGTATATATTTGTCTGAAAGTTGCATCCTTCAAATACACAAAAGACAGTTTCGTGGCCCCTCAGATGATTTCCAATATGCTGAAAGTAGTCCTTCTCTGTAGAACAACAAGCACTGCAAACTTAACACTTCAAAGCAGAGATGATTCCTGGCTGTAGACTTTCTTCAACTGTATGGTATCTGGACAAATGTGTGCGAAGGGCACTCTTCGTTTTGAATGTGCAAGGACAACTGTCATATAGACATGGCTGGGATTGCCCACGACCAAATGTTGCGTGTTGTAGTCTGTAATGCTTTAGTAGATTCCCCTTTGTGGCAGACAAAGACTTGCAGATCTTACATTGCCATCCCATAGGCCAAAACCTAAGGTAATAAGAAAAAAAAATGTCTTATTCACTTAGTGTATAACTAGTAGCCCACATCATTAATAGATCTAATAGGCCTAATTAAATAATGTACCATGACATGTAAGAGATTGGGAACCTTTGATTATTTTAGTATTTGTTATTTAGTATTTGTTGAAATTTTGTATTGCAAAACAAACGGTGTACAAACCTTTACACAACATGTACTGTATGTGAAATGTGGTATCACAGCATATTGTGTATTGCATATAAGTGTGATACATACCTTATTTCAGTCAAAGATTCTTCATGCGCCTGGAAAGAAATTCATATTAGCTTTAATTCAATTGGATTAATTCATATTTTACACACACATAAAAAGGAACATATTAGAAGTAACTAAACAAACACTGAAAGTTTACACTTGCTTGTCCACAAATGAAAATCTGATGGTTACTGATTTACAAACATTGTCAATCAGGTACCAGAAAATTTTTTAACAGTTTTTGAAAATTAATTATGCACATTTCACTCAGAAAAGTACCAAACACACAAGAGGCAAAATGAAAACTTGTAACCATAAGAAGCTAAACCTGGCACACTTGAAAAAGTGGCACACCCCTGCTTGTTCCTGTTAACTTTATGTGCATAGTACCACCATTGTTTCAACTACAGGTAATCTTTCTCAGGTAAAGATAAAAAAGTGAACATGCACCTGTTTCTGTAGTCAGTCTGTAATAGACCATCACACCATAATCACTTAGTTATATTATTAATCATTTGTTAAATATATACCAGGATGATAATACCATCATTTTTTTTTTAGATTTTGTAATCATGAATTTACCATGCCAATAAATTTCCATACTAAATAAATTACCACAAAAATATGCATGGACCATGTAAGTATTATGTCAGCCAGGTAAATGCAAAGAGTATCATTTATATGTTTAAGCGTTTTTATACTTAAATCCCAAAAACTGTTTAATCCACCTAACCAAATATTAACTGTTATGAATTTAAGTACAGAGGACACTTAACATAGCTAGGTGCAGTACAAACAGTTCCAAGTCCGTATTGGAGACATCCATGTATCGGATGTAAGGCCACTACATCCAGGTCTCTAATCACATGAGGACAATAAGAGAACATCTGTTTATGGGTACAGAGAAGTGGCCAAGAGGTCCATGATCTTACTTAAGTACAAAACTGCATTTAAATAACCCTGTAGCCTCTGAAAGTCAGAGTCAAACTAGTCAGACACACTTACAGTAGATTTACTTCCATAAAATATGGCAGATCATAAAAACTGTGGGGTGCAACGATAATTATTAAAGCTTATTAAACCTTTGTAGATCCTTTACTTTAAGGGTAACATTATGCTCATAGCAGGAACATAGAAACATGTCGTAAGCAAATAAGACTGAGGCTAAGAGTAAACTTGATAAAGATAATTTCTAACATCAAATGATGTTACGTTTCATCGTAAGTTGTCTTTTAAGCCTACAAGTGTGTTCCCTTCTTCACTTTAACCTGAGGAAGACTATCATTGGTTGAAACATTATGAGCCAAACCATTTATAAAGGAAAAGTATTCTGGTTAGTTGTCAACTATTAAATTAATCAACAACTATTTTGATAATCAATTAATCATTTTGAGTAATTTTTCAAGAAAAAGTGTCCAAATTCTCTGATTATCTTTGGGTTGTGGACAAAACAAGACATTTGAGGACGTCACCTTGGGCTTTGGGAAACAGCGATCAACATTTTCCACCATTTTCTGACATTTTATGGACCAAACAACTAATCGATTAGTCGAGAAAATGATCGACAGATTAATCGATAATGAACATAATCGTTAGTTGCAGCCCTATTCCGGTCGTTTTTTTAAGTGTGAATATGGTCTCTCTTTCTGGTGTGTATTTTGGTCTCATCATTCTACAAGAATGTCCAGCGCCTAATTGAGTGATTGACTCTGTTGGCAGTATGGCTTCTATATTTAACTACATTGTGAGGAAAAGCAGATATCGCATAGCGTTTGGATATACTGAGCATGACACGCTAACATAAAATGTACAGTGTTAAATGTGTAGTCGCAAACAGATGGACTAACGAAGCCTCTCTCTGGCAGCTCAGAGTCCGCACCACACTCTAACGTTAATTTACTAAAGCATAACGTTACTCCGACAGAGTTATGTTATGCCATCTGAATCTCTGCTGTGGCCTTGTATGTTACCGTGAACAGAGACAAAAACACTGCGTGGCTACGAACAAAGAGCCTCAGTGAACTTGGAATTAGCACAACACCGGCCAGAGCGTGCACAAAATACAAAAACAGATTAAAATAACGCCAAATTAAAAAAGAAAGAAAGACGAAATAGTGCACTTTGTTTCAAAATGTAACGTTAACGAGACAAACCCTAACTGTTTCTTCTCCCGAAATGTAACATTAACGTTAGCTGAAAAGTACTTCTTTTAACAGCATGTTACTTGAGTAAAAAATGTTACTTTAGTACAGTTTACTTAAGAAAACGAAATGCAGTAAATGTAACTCGCAGGTACTCACCTCTGAGAGCAAGAGTGTTTCTTCCTGTTTGTGCATTGATGGGGTCTGTAATGTCGGCTACTTGCTAGCTTGCTTGTTAAGGTGGGGCAGGGGCGGAAGCTCGGGCTGAGTCCAGGAAAATTAGTAAAAGTAGATTAACTGGTATCTTAAAAGGGCAATGTGAGTACAGAGTGTGGACTGGTAGCTTTAGTGGTGTCGGTTCACTTCCTGAGGTGCATGCAGACCCAGGTGCATAAACACAAACATTAAATCTTAGTTCAGTCAATGATACCAAATATATAACACATAAGGAGGAGGTTGGGGTGGTGGAGGGAGCTAGAAAAAACGGCGCAGGAATGAGTTTATCAGCAAAGTAATAGTGACAAGTGTCAGGTCATAATCCCCAAACTGTACACCTGTATGAATATAATTGCACTAGCCAGCTTGTAGCCACATAGCTGTGAGTGAGACAGTGATTGTGTGTCACCTGTGTTCCCCACTCCTCCTGTGTCTTCCATGTCCTCAGTTTGCCTGTGTTTGTGTGTGTCGTCCCCGCCTTGCCGATAACCTGGATCCTGTCTACAATCAGCTCATCAACTCGCAGCTTATCAACCCCGGCTTTCCTCCCACTCTTTGCCAGATCGTTTCTGCCACAGTGGTAGCTATGCTCAGGTTTCTAGTCATAGAATCTTTGTGAATAGTTTTTCTCGTGTTCTTGTTACTTCACCTGCCTGCCTGCCAGCTTGCCTGCCTGCCAACCTTTTCTCCCTTGCTTCCTCTGCCTGCCACGCCACCTTGCCATTCTCCATTCCTCCTCCTCCCTCTGCTGTCACCAGCCATCCCCTCACCTCAACCCATCTCCATCAACAGTAACAATGACAATAAACCAGTCTTCACCTGCCTCCTAGTCTGTGTTCTGCCCTTGGGTCCACTTTTGAACTAAACCTAACAAAACAACCTGGCCCACATGGACCCAGCAGACAGACAATCTATGCGAAGCCCTAGCCAATCAAGGCACCCTCGTGGGACAGCACAACCAAGCCATTCAGGATGTCATGGAATCTTTTAAGAGTCTGACAGCGTGATCCAGATCCGCAACCAGGTAGACCTCATCTCCACACACCTCTCCCTTACTCCCCCTGAAGCCCAACCTAGCCCTTCTGCTCCCATACCTTCCCCAGATTAGATAACTCTCCAGCCCAGAGAGCCCCATGAACCCTGAACATTACACTGGGGATTTAGGGACTTGCAGGTCTTTTCTAATCCTCCTCCAGTGGACTCACACCCCCCAGTTCGCTTGCCATCCTGGAATCAACCGTACCTTGTCCCTCCTTAAGCGGCAGTTATGGTGGCCTTCCATGGACGCTGACACCCATGCCTTTGTGCTTGCCTGCTCGGTATGTGCCTGTGGCAAGTCCTCCCACCAGCCCTCTGCTGGCTTACTCTGTCCCCTGCCAGTCCCTGGCCACCTGTGGTCCCACATTGCTCTCAACTTTGTCACTGGACTTCCCCCCTCCCAAGGTAACACTGTCATTCTCACCATCATCTATAGATTCTCTAAAGCCGTGCATTTTGTGGCCCTCCCTAGATTCCTCACAGCATCTGAAACTGCCGACCTAACAGTCAACCATGTGTTCCATCTTCATGGAATCCCAGCGGACATGGACAGGGGTCCCCATGTCATCTCCCGGGTATGGAAAACCTTCTGTCAAGCTCCAACCAAGATCTGGGAGCTGCAATTCGCTGTGTCGCCAACCAGAACCCATCCGTCTGGAGCACGCATCTACCCTGGGTGGAATATGCTCACAATTCCCTGTCCAGTGCCGCTACAGGTATGTCTCCCTTTGAGTGCTCTCTGGGCTATCAGCCCCCTCTGTCTCCGGTGAGACCACTGTCCCGTCGGTCTATGCCCATCTTTGCCGCTGCCGCGGGATCTGGAGGTGCGCCCGCTCCACCCTGCTCCACTCTGCAGATCCCAACAGCTGCATCATCGACCGTCACTGGACCCACGCTCCCAGCTATCAACCAGATCAGAAGGTTTGGCTTTCTTCTAAGGATCTCCCAAAACCGATTCCCGTAAACTCCAATCCCGGTTCATTGGTCCCTATGAAACAGTCTCTGTCATTAACCGTTCTGTTGTCCGACTCAAGCTCCCTTCCTCTCTGCACATCTATCGCACATTCCATGTCTCCACCAGTCATCCGTCTCCTCCGGCTGCTGCTCCTCCGCCCCCCCGCACCATCGACCGACCACCACTGGATGTGCACCGCCGAGACTGGGGCTACCAGTACCTCCACGGCCTGGAGGAGTGCAGTTGGATTCCTGGTCAGCTCATCCTGGATCTCTCTCTCATCCAGGATTTCCACCAGAAGACAAGCCTGGTGTGTCGCCAGGAGGTTCCCGTTGAGGGAGGGTACTGCCACGGACTTTCCCTTGTGTTTCCCTGTGTTGTGTGTTGTCTCACCTCAACCCATCTCCATCCACAGTAACAATGACAATAAACCAGTTCATCTTCACCTACCTCCTAGTCTGTGTTCTGCCCTTGGGTCCACTTTTGAACTAAACCTAACATTGTGATGGATGAAAATAGTGGTTGCCAATCTGCTAATACATGTGCGACTTTGGTGCTCTGCCTGAATTAACACTATGCGTGTTCCAAAAACAGACTCATTTTATGCTGTTGGCTCTTTGACATGCCAGAGTAACAGCAGGCTAAAAAGCAGTGTTTCACTTGTTGACAGCTTCAAGCCTGTTTCACCTCTGACACACACACACACACACACTTGGTGTGCTTTGTTGCACCTGTAATCACACCCAACAGTGATGTCAGAAGTTCCTGGAGTACACCTGTACATCACAGCAGCAAGGTGAGAAGTCAAACCACTGGAGGTCAGCAAAGACAAGATTTTCAGGGGGTGCTAAGTTACTCTGTGAGCAAAATCACCAGGCTTTGATAACATAGTGAAGGAAACACTGAAAACAATGGAAAGAGTAGTCTTGATTTAAATCAATCTGATGTTACTTTTGCAAGGGAGACAGAGGCATCAAGCAGGATGACACTTCACTTCCACGTCAAATGGAACTGATTACACTCGGCTATCACTTAAGTTAGTGCTCAGTGGATACAGACTTTAAAACAAGAGAGTGAGCAGCGTTGATACAGTACTGAGCGAGAGGAGCCTTAGTCACAATTCCTCTTTCATGCTCAAAACTTCAGTTACACTCACTACTCTTCGCTTGAGCACAAAACTGATTCTGCTCTTTCCCGCACGCTCTCAAATGTTCATTTGCAGACTTAACAGCACTCACATTTGTTTTGTGTTCAGTTCTGTTGTCTTTTATTTAATTCCATATAAAAGTCCATTGAAGAAGAGAGAACAAATTATCCTTATTTTCCAAAAGTGTTCTCACTCCAAAGGAGTAAAACTCAAATTGGTTCTCACAAAGATAGATGTACAAGAGCACACACACACACACACACACACCCAGTCACACACAGGGCCAGGCGTCTGTGTGGTGTCTCTGCAGGCTGTGAATGATATACTGGTTAAATGAGCAGTTTTATCAGAGAGGTGGCTTCATGTCATCAATATCCTCTTATATAAATGTCAGCCAGGCCATTTTACTCACAGCTATTTCCCACACTGCTGATTACATTACTCTCTCACACTCTCTGCCTTGGTCCATCACTTACGTCTCTCACCCTTCCTTCATTCTCTCTTTACCTGCACTCCATTAATCGGTCTCTGCTCCAACTCAGTGCCTTTTGTTTTTTGTTGTTTCCTATCTCTCCCCCTCCCTCTCTCCCCTTCTCTCCCTCTCTCTCTCTCTGTAGCTCTCTCTCTCTGTCTTGATCAGTCTTGGGCGCCTGGGCTTGTTCTCTCTCTCTACTCCGCCTACTCTCTCTCTCTCTATCTATCTATCTCTCTCTCTCTCAGTAGTGTGTCAATAGCCTGCCTCCATGAAACAAGTCAATTTTCTGCTGCCTTGGCAGGGGAATAAATCTTGCAGCAATCTGAGAGGCCAGAGATATTTATTTGTGTGTGTGTTTTCACACACAAACATATATGCCTACACACATCTGCTCAGGAATCCGAGTGTTTGTTTTTGGACAGGTTCAGTTGAAGCTCACACACGTGTGCATACAGTACATGTATGTCTCTGGGTGTGAAACCCTTTTGAAATTGACCAGTGTGTAATCTACTGTAAGACTGAGATATGTGTTCTGGAAAACCAAAAGAGTCATTCTCAATTGCACGCACTCACACACCTTGGGAGTAGATATTGTCCAGGCCAAGTGATTCATTACTAGGAGTTCAAGTGTGGCGCAGCCTGAGAGGCCAGCTGATTTAAAGGAAAATGTCAGCTGTAAAAGGACATTTACCGCTTCACACACTCACACACACAGATGAGCTTATTACTTATATATCCATACCCACACATACCCACATATAGACCAAAACAGCTTTTTCTTCCAGCATTCCTTGGTTAGGAAAGCAGTTATAGACCTATAATTACTTAAACAAATAACCAAAGTATGTTAAAATATATAGTAATATCATAACTGCTAATTTGAAACATTTCATACATTCTTTAATGGTCATTGTAAACTCTTTAATGATCATTTTGTAAACAATAACAATGTTGTATATTCCAGCCCTGTCAACCACTGTTTTATTTGGTTTTTGTGTTAGAGGATAGCTAAAAAGCTGTCAAGGTATAGTTCATTCTTGACCTTAAAAACAACAATTTGAAAAAACAATCTCAACTCAAGGTCCACTTACTGGCTTCTGAAGCTCTCAGCCTTTTTTCTGTTTTCTTTTTCTGGTGGCTTGATAGTTGAGCTTGAAAGCAAACTCCATGTTGATTGTACCATACCCAGACATATTAGTTTCACTAAGATGTTAAGACAGTACTCCACCAATTGCATTCATCATAACATTGTCTGACTCACAATGGACAGTTTAAAGAAAAAAGGATCAAACTCAATGCAGCACAACCGGAGATATTGTCTTTTTTATTCCACACACTCTTCTTCCTTGTCTAAACCTAGTGCCTACTGGAGATACAAAAGGCTTTATACAACACATTTTTCACATATGCAGTAGTACTCCCCAAGACCTGTAAACACACTTTGATGTACAAATTCAGTTTCCCTTATGCCGGCCTTACACCAAATGACCAAAAGCGATTTCACTGTTGCAGTCTGTTTCTTGTCTTGACGTTCCGATAAAATCAAACATATTTAATATTATCGGAAGTTTTTAGTGTTGTGGCTTAGGCTCATGCAAATGGTGAAGTTCAATGATGTGACCATTGTCGGCAACCAGTAGGTGTGCTCTCTCCAACACCAAACAGGAAGCAGCAAACCAGGTAGATAGTAAACATGGAGGGGACTTCGGGGAGGCGCAAGCCACTGCACACACAAGGGCAGCTGTGGCCAAAAGCTGCTCCTGTTTCTGCTCCATTGTTCAACAGTTTTTCTTCTTCTCCACCAGGAGCAGTATGAGAAATAATCTCAAAAGGAATCTAGTTATAGTCTTGCAAATAGTGACCCTGCAAGATCCCCAGCCAAAATCTTATCTTGTGACTAAAAACTCTGCGACTTATGACACATTGTCTAGATGTGAGAGGGTATCGGACTTTAGTCTTTGAAAAGACTTTGTATGGTAGGCTTTTAACATTCTACTCATCAAGTTAATTACTGACATCTGGGAACAAGGTGACATCGCTAAAAAGAAGTCAAATGCAAGCACTCAGATGATCAGACAGGTTGGAAACAAACCAACAAGTTTAATCAAATTTATTTGGAAAAGACAATGAAGGTAAACTTCCTGCTTCATCTTTGACCCACAGTACCCTCAGGTACTCTCACAAAAGAGATTTTAATCTCAATGAGACTTTTACCTGGTTAAATAAAGGATATGATGACCTCCAAATAAAGTGAGCTGAGGTTCTTATCGAAAATGACACCAAGATTTTTACAGTTTTGGGCTACATTTTGGGACAGGCAGCTCAGATGTTTTGAGGTACAAGCATTAACTGTGCCAGGGCCAATAATAATTACCTCTGTGTTATCTATAGTTAGCTGCAGGAAGTTCTGGGCCATCCCGCATTTGAGTGTGTGTTAATTTGATTAAAATCATTGTGGTTAAAGGAGGGGTACAATTGAGTGTCATCTGCATAGGAATGGAAACTCACATTATGCCTGCGGATAACATGCCCCAGGGGAAACATGCACAGAGAGAACAACACCGGTCCAAGGACAGACCCCTGAAGTACCCCGCAGGCCATCCTCACAGAGGTTGACCATGAGTTGCCTATGGCTACACTAAAAGATCTATCTTGTAGGTAGGAATAAAACCACTTTAAAACTGAACTAGATATGCCCACCCAGTGTTTGAGACGTTCCAATAAAATAGAATGGTCAACCGAATCAAATGCACTTAGATCTAAAAGAACTAAAACTGAACATTTTCCAGCATCAGCAGCAACCAGCAGGTCGTTCACCACTTTAAGGAGTGCAGTCTCCGTACTGTGGTTTGCCCTAAAACTGTTATGACCCTGAGTCATAATGTGTTTGTATTTCCAGTGTGATTGTGATTGTTCTGTGCTGTTGTCCCTCCCTGCCTGAGGGTGGTGCTGTTCACCCTGGTCTGTGTTTCTTCAGTATGTTCAGTTTCAGATGGTGGCTGGTGATTGGACGGGAGACTGATGGCGCCTACTTTAAAATGGCACCTGCCCATGCCGGTTTCACTCCTTCTCTCTTCCTGACTCCCAACCAGACCGTGCCATGCCGAGATTTGCTGTGCTGTGCTGTGCTGTGCTGTGCTGTGCTGAGCTGAGCTGAGCTGAGCTGAGCTGTGCTGTTTAGTGGACCCCAACTGTTGCCTTAGTGTTCATGGGTTGAGCTGCTGCGCTAACATAAAATCTTCTAAAAAAAGAGCAGTCCGGGTAATCGTAGGGGGGGGGGAGCCTTTTCTGTTTTTATACTTGTTTTCTCCTGTTTATGTTAGGGAGTGAGGTAAGATCCCTGTATTTTCTTTTGTTTCATGTCGGGTTAGGTAAGTTAGTTGGTTCACACAGATTGTTTTGTTTATTATTTTGGCCATGCTCCCCCTGACGCCTGTCGTACCCCTGATTAATGAATAAATCAGTTTTGTTTGGACTGCATCTGTCGTGGCACTGGTCATCCTTGGGAGTGGGGAAAGAGGGGAGTCATCTTTTTATGCTGTGCTCTGGTTTCCCCTAGGCCGGGCATAACAAAACCGAACTGAAATGTCCCAAAGAGTCTGTTTCTGTTTTAAAAAGCAATCAATTGTTCAGCAACAACTCGTTCTAGCACCTTAGAAAGAAATGGCAGTTTGGAAATTGGTCTGAAATTATCCAGGGAGTTAGGGTCTAAAGAGAGTTTTTTCAGCAGGGGTTGAATGATGGCATTCTTAAAATAAGCAGGGACAGAACCTCAGTGAGAGTGTTAGTGGACTGTGCAGGAGTGGGAATGTGCATTCTGATGTTAGAGACTTTGTTGACGAGGGTTAAAAATTCTTCACATTTCTCAGTGGAGGAGACCATATTCACATTTGGAGGAGCCTCTGTGGCACGGGTAATTACATCGAACCAAACTATGGAGTTGTGTCGGTTCTTTTCAATAAGGCCATGGCAATTTTAACCTCTGTATTTCTCATAGAATCTTTTAAAATGTCATGGTGCACAGTTAGTTTAGAGGCTTTCCAAGGGCTCTGCCCTACGACAGTCCCTCTTTAGGGCACGTATACTATCAGTTATTCATGGCAGGAAAACTTTTGAGGGTTTTTTTCAGCTTGAATGGTATAATTTGGTCCAGGTTCTGGGCACAGGTATTATTAAAATTATTCAGGACTGTATCAACATCTTGACTGAGCCAATGTCAGCTGAGGAAAACTGGAGAGCATCTGTGAATTTGGCTGCAGAGGAAGTATTAAAGATGCAAGAACATACAGGGTTTGGCTTATTACTGGACAGATTGTTTTGACCACAGATGTGAACATTATGCATTTGTGCTCAGATCTTGTGAGTAGTCCCTGTGACAATTCATTTAAATGAAAATCTTCGAGATTATATCTTTAAGTTAAAAGACAATGTTTAAAAACTCAATGACTAAAGGATTAACATGTATATTAAAATCTCCCTTAATAATAAATAAATGAACAAGCCATAATTACCCTTCAATGTCTGGAAGTCTTATGAATTGGAAGAAGACTTAAATGTTTCGCTTACAGTGTTAGCTGTGACATAAAAACTTCTGCTGCCAGCCAAGTTAACGCGTTCTGTGAGACATGACGAGGTCTGAAGAAGTCAGGCTGCAATGTATAGTTGTAACACTGTCATTGTGTTTGCGTTCGTTAAATTGTGTGATTCTTGCAGGCTACTCGACCTTTTGACATTAAAAGCATAATTGCCATAAAATGTGTATCTGTGTTTCTGTGTGTTTCAGTGAGTGTGTATACTTTCATGGTGGGATCATGGTGTGAGCGAGCAGCAACCTTTTCATCTAATCAGTGCGAGTCTAGAAGGTCGTGACCCCTGGATTCTCTTCTAGCCTCAGGAATACTTAAGTTCCCATTGATCTGGAGAGACCAATGTTGGATCAATGCAGGAGCGAGGTGACATTTCAAACCTCTGACGATGGTGTACTACAGTACAGGGCAGCCGGAGCAGGTCAGAGATATGGAGACAGGGTTGGTTTTGTGCAGTGCTTGAAGAAGTATTCAGATCCTTTACTTCAGTAAAAGTACTAAAAGTATGATAAGATAAAAACCTACTTCAATTATCAAAAGTACCCAAAGCAGAAAAATGACCCGTGTGACTGTTACACTATTATATATTACATCATTAGATTATTATTACTCATGCATTAATGGGTAAGTAGCATTTTACTGTTGTTGGTTTTATATGAATTGATTAATTAATTGATTGATTGTTTGGTTTGGTAAAAACAGAAAATATTGAGATTAATATAATATAAAATTAATAAGTCCGAAGTGGCTCCTTCACATAAAATCCTAAAAAAATCTTTATGAATATGACAAGGAAAAGCAGCAAATCCTCACATTTGAGAAGCTGAAAAATAATTAAACTTTTAACAAAATAGTTGCCAATTAATTTTCTAATTGATTAGAAAATTGACTAATCGTTTCACCTCTAATTTTACACCGTTGGGTAGTTTAATCTATAACATGTATCATATTTTATAAGCTCTTCATATGTTTTGTATAGAAAATCATTTTTTGTTTGTAGTAACTAGTAACTGTAGCTGTCAAATAAATGTAGTGTTGTAAAAAATACAACATTACCTTCTGAAATGTCGTGGTGTAGAAGTGGCATGAAAAAAAAATACTCAAGTAAAGTACCTCAAATTTGTACTTCACACAGCACTTCAGTAAATAGTTTTTGGAGAATTTAGAGTAACTGGTTTCGTGATTTTGTAACATTTAACTATGTCCACAAGTTAGGTCTGAACTTGAAAAACTGCTTTTAATTTTAGTGCACCTCACTCAATTCCCTTATACCTTTTGAGCATTTTAGAAATTTGATCTTAAACCTCCCGACCTCTACCTGTAATTGTTTTACATAACTGTATTTTATTTTACATTTTTATTATTTTATCTATCAAATTATCTACCCTAATTGAAAGTTTTAATTTGAAGTTTTATATGGGTTTTTTATTATTTTTATAATGATATTGCCTTTTCTCTGTTAGTATGTCTCTTTGTTGTTGCTTTGTCTTTTCTTTGTTTTTGTAATTAACTCGATGTCACTGTAAATGAGGGTCACTCCTCAATGATCTCTCGAGTATAAATGAAGGTTGAATGAATAACTAAAATGAAACAAAAGAGCCAACTGTAGATGAATCTGATCTAAATGTAAATGTACAGAATCCATTTAGGTTATTGTGCAATCACGTGCACACACGCTGGGCTGCATTCACAGGTATGGAGCTTAGCGTTAGCTCAGACAGAGCACTGAAGTCCCGCTCGCATTGGCTGATTGGATGATTTACAATCACTGCCTCATAGGCTTTGTGATTATCCAATCATATTCATGCAGGTGTACAGTGCAGACATTATAGCCTGATATGCTCATGCCAGTCTAGCTCCCTCCATCACCCCAATCTCCTCTTTATGTGCTATATTTCTGGTATTGTTGATTTAAGATGTTGTACTGTATATATAATGTGTGTATTTACTAAAAGGGGAAGAAGCTTCATCATGCTCGGGTTTATTGAGAGCTCCCTCAAAGAGGAGAGCCTTTTCCACCAAATCTAACTGTATAACCATTCTGCTTTATTTTATTTTTATTTTATTTTTTCTATTTTCATAAAAAGTGAATATTAGAAAAATAAGGAGAAATGACTAGCTGGCTATTTCTGACAGAGCAAAGATGTTTACAAACTACGTTAGGCCATAAAATGCACCTGCTAGCGTCTGTGCTGTTTTCAACAAGTTTTCAAAACAAAGTAAAAAAATCATTGAAAACTACATCATTTGTAGTTGCCTTCCAGAACAACACACATTTTCTAATCTGCTACCCCTATGCTTCAGGGTTGGTTAGCATTACAGTTTTTCTAGATTGCTAAGACACATTTCTTGAATTATGCTCCATTTCCCAAAACTCTAAACACAAATGCAGAACTTCAGCACACTCATCTTCACAAACTTCAGACTTCAATGTCAAGACCAAACTCTCCACTCAAAACCATGTAACCTTACATCTAAACCAAACTTTGCCTTCAGACACACAAAAGCCATCAAATACACACACACTACAAAATAGCCATTACATTAGATCAGTTCAAAACACTACCTTCAAAACCTGTTACTGTAAAGAACAATGATGCTTATGGTTTTCCCCCAGAACAACCTCTTTACATGATGAACACAATATAAAGACACAACACATGTAAACATTTTCAAAATGTTTAATAAGTCAGTGTACTGTCGTAAAATAACCTGAAACTGAGTGAAAAAGTAAATGTCCTGTAAAAATATGAAACTGATAAAGAAAAAACTGTTTGTACATAAAGAAAGAAATCACATTTATTCTGCCTCAGCATCCCGTCTCTGGTCTGAGTCAGGCCAGAGATTCTCATGAACATCATAGGCAATATTAGCCCGAGCCAGGCAGCGGGAGAAAAAAAACCCTTGTATGCTTTATCCAATATCTGGATTGTAAGGCAACTGTGAAGCGGCTCAGATTTGGCTGCTCTCTTTGCGCAGCTTCCCTCTTTGACATCCCATGGACAAGGACATGATCAACTAGTCGCACGAATCTCATCAGAAACTGTTTGCCTCCTTCCCCTTCCTCTTCCACCACCTCTCCTTCCTCTCTCTTCAGGTCTTTGTGGATCAATTGTTCCAAAACAAGTGAACTGACCCATGGCCCTTTTATCTATTCTCAGGTTCTGATTGGTGTGTGAACAATTTTGACTCCTAGTGTTTCCACCTTGGGAACTGTGTGTTTATTGGGTTCCAGCTGTGGCAACACAGTGTCAGTGAACACTGAAATACTGAAAATAAACAGAACCTTCTCTTTGTCTACAAGAAAATTCCACACCTTTTACATTTTAGTTAATTTGACATTGGGGGCTTCCAATATCAGAAAATATTTATTATTTTCAATCATGATGTAGAACCCACCACAAACCATAGTGAGGATGTGCACAAATCATAATATGAGTGGGCCCAGCTTTAGTTCTAACAATAGGAAAATTAAATATATTATATAAGACGGGTGACAAATTAAAGGAAAAACCTGAATAAATGAGGGGGAATGTATAACAAATGTACATTTGTAGAATTGTTGGATCTCTGTAAATAACATTATTAAGAGTACGGTCTAGACCTGCTCTATATGTAAAGTGTCATGAGATGACTTTTGTTGT
The DNA here is from genome assembly GCA_003416845.1 of Oplegnathus fasciatus. NCBI lineage: Eukaryota > Metazoa > Chordata > Actinopteri > Centrarchiformes > Oplegnathidae > Oplegnathus > Oplegnathus fasciatus. The sequence goes on from NTHP01000476.1 coordinate 682,566, forward strand.
GATTTGGCGCTATATAAATAAAATTGAATTGAATTGAATTAAATTGAATAGATGCTTCCATATAGGTGAGAAGCATTTTGCTGGCATGGTTTGGGTCCACTTGTCCCCTCAGAGGGAAGGGTCACTGCACATCAACAGAAAGTTATTCTGAGTGATCACCTTTATACTTAAATGAAACATTTCTATCCTAATAAGAAAGGTCTCTTCCAGGGGGACCATGCCTACATCCACAGGGCACGAGGGGTCACTGAATGGTTTGATGAGTATGAAAATGATGTAACACATATGCTATGACCTTCACAGTCACCAGATCTCAACCCAATTGACAGCGCTCTCCACCACCATCATCAAAACACCAAAGGAGGGAATATCTTTTGGAAGAATGGTGTTCATCCCTCCAGTAGAGTTCAGAGACTTGTAGAATCAATGCCAAGGAGCATTGAAGCTGTTCTGGTGGCACGTGGTGGCCCAACACCTTACTGAGACACTTTATGTTGGTTTTTCCTTTAATTCATTTTTATTATATATGTATTTAATGATGAAACTGCATAAAGGTTTCCCTGTTTTTACTCATAGTCTTGTATTCCCACTAAGTGTCTCCTCAAACCCTTTTTACCTCAGTTTCTTTCATTATTTTTTTCCTGTTTTCTCCCTCTTTTGTATATATCAGTGTAATATTAGATAGAAATCTGTTTGGAGAATTCTAAAAATGAATTATGAATAGATTTAATCCCAGAAGAGAAACAAACCACCCCCAACCCCACCCCTCTCTCTGACTGCAGCATTATTTTAATGCACTTTTTTATTCATGGGTGCATTCTAATGATGTCATGACTGAGTGACAGACTGTGTCTCCTCCCAGCTGTAACCTCTCATTGACAGTCAGTCAGCCTGCACTAATGCACTCAAGCAACGCCCACTCACTAACGCACTTCATTTAGTTAACTGAGATCCTCCAGACCTCAGCTCACTGCAGTCTCACTCTGGCTCTTTAAGTCACACACACACACACACACACACACACACACACACACACACACACACACACACCTTTACATTCACACACACTTGCCAAACTGATTACAGAAGCATGCTTTCAATACACTGCAGGTTCACTGTAATCTGCTGTTTTTATTCTCCTGATTGTCGTATTCTATTTCCCATTAGTCCAGATAGAAGCAGCTAATCAGTGCTCTGAGCTTCCTGTCAAACAACAGCGATCAGCTGAGACCTGTCAGCATTAAAGATGCTCTGTTTTTGTCTGATGCTGCTAAACACCTTGCCTTTAATTAAACATTGATTTTCCTTTAGCACACTTCTCACTGACAAATGGCACGCTGCTCAAGCAATAACTATATTTGTTGTAATTAATGACCGCCAAACACTTTTCAGCATCCCTTTGAGATTATCACTTGAATATCATTAAAGGATAATTCCGGTGTATTTCCAATAAATGTGGCTATTGCAACTCTCTGGGTTGTGCTAACTTTGCACTCGCACAAAACAACATATATCCTACAACTTTGTTGCAGAGGGACGTAGATGTAGATCCCTCTGCAGTTAGCCATAATGGCCATTCCAGGCAGCTATGTTCTGTGTTTACTTTCAGTCAGACCCCGAATCTCTACAGAGGAGGCTGGGAAATGTTGAAATAAACCAGAATTATCCTTTAAGTCCTCAGCGGGTGGTTAAGTACTGAACCTTGGACACCCTATTTACCACAACTTGCTGGGGGAAGAAATGGCCTAGATCATCACAGTGGCTGACATATGATTTCCAGCCAACTCCGAGTTGTCCCTGCGTAGAGTAGAGGAAGAAACAAGAGGAGAGTGGAGAAGAGGAAAGGGGAGGAGGAAACAAGAGGAGAGGAGAGTGGAGGAGGGGAGAGTGGAGGAGAAGAGAGGAAAAGAGAAGAGGAGAAGAGAGGAGAGGAGGAAACAAGAAGAGAGGAGAGAGGAGGAAAGAGGAGGAGGACACAAGAGGAGAGCAGAGCTGAGCCAAGCAGAGCAGAGAAGAGGGGAGCAGAGAAGAGGGGAGGAGAGGGAGGAGAGAAGAGAAGAGGAGAGGAGAGCAGA
>NTHP01000476.1:684654-720109 GCA_003416845.1 Oplegnathus fasciatus
AGAAGGGAGAGGAGAGGAGAGAAGAGGAGGGGAGAAGGGAGAGGAGAGGAGAGTAGGGGAGAAGGGAGGGGAGAGGAGAGGAGAGGAGAGGAAAGGAGAGGAGGGAGGTGAAGGGAGGGGAGAGGAGAGGCTTGGAAACAGTGTTTAATTTTTTTTACATTTAATACCATTGTTTTGAAAATGATTTCTTTCTACGATATCTGTGCACAGCAGCAACAACATGGTGAAGTTTAAGGATTGTGGTTATGGGGAGAAAAATGAACATTAATTAGACATAAACTTCTTGCATGAAAGGCAGATGGGGGACTGGCTTCATTAAAACAACGGGGGGCTGTCCACATGTCGAGGTGTCCTTGGGCCACCTGATGGTGAGACCAGAACCTGCATGGTAGCTCGCTGTCATCGGGGGGTGTGTGAATGGGTGAGTGTGAGTGTTGTAAAATGTTCTGGATAAAAACATGATATAAATAAAGACATTTAGCATCCACCACCCAACCTCCACACCCTCACTGCACATTTAAAGGGTGAGGTGGGGAATCATACAATAAGATAAAAATTCTTTGGGATACTGGAAAGTATGGTTACTCAAGTACCATACTTAAGTATAATTTACTTGTACTTTATTGGTGTATTTCCATTTTATGCGAATGTTTCTACTTCACTGTATTTTAGATGGAGATATTCAACTTTTTACTGTATTAAATTTATCTGCTGTAGTTACTAGTTACTTTTCAGATTAAGATTTTAAAGATTTTCACAGATTTTCCTGAAGAGTTACAGTTGTTTACAGTTCCACCAAAGAGACATTTCCCTCTAAACTTCTCACATGGTTTCATTTAAAAACTATTTCAGGCTCAAATTATTCAATATTTCACAAGAAAAGCAAAGAAAAAAATGGATATAATATATAGTGTATATATAATATACATATTTGTCACTTGTCCAATATATACTTACATGCTGTATAAATATATACTTACATACACACTATCTCACATATGTATATATGTACACAGTAATGTACAAAGCATACAGAACACACAACATATGCAGTCTGTTTTTTAGAAAACCTATGATCCAGCTTTAAAGAGTGATGATACGGATTGAAAGGTTCTGGTGGCATGCAAACTGTTACATGCAGAATTACTTTCAGTTGAAGGATAACTAATTTAAGACCCACTATAAAAACATGTTTTGCCATGAATGTGCATAGAGACAGAAACCTTCTGTTCGGTGTTGCACACCAACTAATAAAAACAGTATTTCATTATATTTACATTTAAAAGTAGAGGAAGAACAGCTTTTCAGGAACTGACAATCAGTTTTTTCTTTCTTTCTTCAAATGAAGTGAAAACAGGTCATTTTGAAATCCTCCACTGGCTGGAGTTTTATGGGGCCCAGGGTCTTATACAGCACATAAAGAACCGTCTCTCACCTTCTGGCCATACAAGTCAGGAAGTGAAAAAACTGAACATTGAAATCGGAGTAAGTTTTTCTCATCAAAGTGGCGATTTGTTTCAGTCTGCAGCTGAGCAGGAGGGAGGACAGGGGAGGCTGGGTGGCACCGCTCACTATTAATGAACACATCAGACTATTGTCATCAGTCGTCAGTAGTGAATAAATCACTTTGGTCATGGTCCACAGTCAGTGAAGACAGCTGTCTGGTTGAGTGAGGCTGATCACACGACTTCATCCTACCCTCTGGGCCCGGGTCTCATTAACTGGACCAAGACTTTCTTACAGCTTGACTTTTATTCAGACCTCTGTAAGTAGAATGTTTATGTGATTATAGCATCTTTCAAATTATTCTGATGGCATTCTTTTTTGTTAAATGTCCACAACAATCACGATAAAAATTAGTGTAATCTGTTTGTTGCTTTTGACGTGTCTTTTTTTGACTCTTATACTAGGGGGGTGCCAAAGTCAGACATTTTCAAATTCTACACTAGTGCAAAGCTACTTTTTGTATCTGCATCTGTTTACAGTATATCACAAAATATCTGCATTCAAACTTATACCAGAAGTGGCCAGACCTTTATATTCCATACATGTGCAAGTATAGAATCAGCTGCTCACAAAATATACAAAACAACATAATATTTAATCTATGTGCCAAAATTAATCAAACAAAAAAGCATGATTTGTGTATGAACCCCACCTCCAGATAAGAGAAGAAAGATTTTTTTTTTCCACTGGAGGTTGTGTTTATAATGGGAGGGTGTCCAGATAAATGTGAAGTTGTTCTGACGTGTCTGCAATAAAAAAAATAAGAAAAGGAAAAGCGCTTGTGGCCATTTTGCATGCACTTTTGAGACAGTCCCTAACTTCAGCTCGTCAGGCTCCATCCACTGTCAAGTCATGCAGCGTCTCAATATCTGATCATGGCATAAAACAACTTGTGGGACATCAGTCAAGTTCTTGAGGATGAATCTTGCTGACTGTCAGAACTTAAAACTACACCTCTTTGTTTCCTTGCCTATAGCCTCTTTGTTTACATTTTGGCACATCTGCCTCAAGGAAAATAATGTCGCTTTTGCTTCTAGTGGTTAGCAGCTCCTGTTTACACTGTACAGACTACAATCACTGGATTACATTGATAATGAAGAAAAAGAATCAAAAGATTTGATTATGAGCCAGGATTTGAAGTTATAAAGAGCGCTTTGTTCTTGTTTTCCAAACAGGTTAGGCACATTTATTCACTGTAAAAGGCAGGTTCCTCTGATCTGGAGGTATCTTGGGTGTAAAATTGATATTTAACTCATGAAGTATCCAAAAGTGTTCATCCTCTAAGGGCATGACAGTGACATCACATTTTATGGCAAGCTGCTCATTATTTGAATTCATGTGTACAGTTGTGAATAGTGGCCTGATGGTGGTGCTAGAGTAAAGGTCAGGGGGTCACTAAAACATGAGGATTCATCATCTGGGGATAATGATTATGAACAGCTGTTTTCATAGAAAATCTGCCCAGCTGTTGAGATATCTCGCCCTAGATGTGTTAGAAGGACATACCAAGAAATTAATGGACAAATGGACTGACAGACCAAGTATGACTCAATTACATAGTTTAATGAAATATTATATCCAATAATTCTGCATCCAAACCACCACAGCTTCTCTTTGGAGTAATAGGGCACGTTCTGTCCCTCTGCCTTTCTGTCTGCATTCCCTGTCTGTTCATGTGTGCTCCTACACTCTGTCCTCTGTCTGGTGAAAGTGTCATCGATCACATGAAGCTCCTCGCTCTGAGTTCTCAGAGTTGCAGCAGCCTCTGTGCAACAAGACATTCATCACAGGTCAAATCCTTCCTCAGGACACACGCCCACACTTGTGTTGTGTGCATATTAATCCTGCCTGTCAGACAAAAATGTTTTGTCTCTTAGCATTCAGATTTTCCAGAATGAAGTCACAGTGGTCAGTATGTGTGTTTGTGGTAATCTCTTTGGTTAAACACTGTCTGCTCCTCTTCGCGGCTCAGTAGCTGGCTCTCTCTCTCTCTGTGTCACCCTCTGTCTCTTCATGTCTCTCTTCCTCACCTGCCCTGGTAGACAGAGTGACAGTGTGATTTGTAGTCTACATCTGAGTAACCTTGCTTCAGGCCAGAGACAGACAACAGCTTGTTAGAAGGCTATTTTCAGATTATACTTCCATGATTTACTTGTGTTAAGAGCATTGTAGAAGTGGCTGTTCCTCACTTTACCTCTTTTTTTCTCCGACATCTCTGTAATGAATGAAAGTTGTTATGAGGTCCTGTCACTACCTTAACATGGAGTGCGCATGTCAAATAGAGATGACGTATGCAGAAGCGATAGTCAGTGTTGTGGTTGTACATGTGACGGTCCTGTAAAGATACGCGAAAGAACGAACTCATGATGTCGGCTCATTCTGTTACGAAAATATTCATTATGTCAGTCAGACATAAGATAGACACCCACAGACATTACAATCTTCTTCTTGACAATTCTGCCTCCAAAAAAGGGGTCAGAGACAAGCCGGAGACTGGGTGTTGAAAGTAACCAATCAAAGGAGTGGAGACAGCAGCCACTGTCTGCTTTTCCGCTCGCAGATACTGTTCTGTGCGCTCGTATCGTACACGTGCTTGGTTTTTGTGTGTGTGAGTTTTGAGACTAACTAAACGCCACACATTACTCACAAGTTATACCTCCGAGCCCACGCAGAGTTAGTGAGTGAACACATCACAGTTCTAAGGCACTTGAGTATGTATAACAGAAAGTGAACGTATAGAAAATATGGATGTGGGTATTTTCGTTGACTCAAAGCTTTCCAGAAGGTTACGAAGCAGCAGCAGTCAGCTCCTCTCCTCTCCTTTGTTCGAAGTCCAGCTCAAAGCTACAGTATACAAGCAGGTGATTTGAAGCAAGTGAGTCCAGAGAGTGGGAAACTGGCTCTCACAGCCTTCCTCTGCCACATCTACAACCATCTGAGCCTGTGGTCCCTCTACCACTGTGTTTGTATACAAACTGACTGGTACCAAACGAACATGTTCGTGCTGAGGTGGGAGGAGAGGCATTTTGATGCTCATTTTGCATGAAATTGTTCAGCATTTAACACCATAGTTCCCTCCTGGCTCCTCACAAAGCTCAAGGACCTGGGATTAAACACCTCTCTTTGCAAGTGGGTCCTTTACTTCCTGACAGGCAGACCCCAGGTGGTGAGGGTGGGCAGACACACCTCATCCACCCTCATCCTTAACATTGGAGCTCCCCAAGGCTGCGTTTTGAGCCCCCTGCTGTACTCCCTGTACACACATGACTGTGTAGCCACTTTCAACTCAAACACCATCGTCAAGTTTGCTGATGACACAGCTGTGGTGGGCCTGATCACAGATAACAATGAAAAGTCCTGCCTGAAGGAGGAAAGGGCCTGACCCGCTGGTGTCAGGACAACAACCTCCTTCTGAATGTCAGCAAGACTAAGGAGCTGATAGTGGACTTTGGGAAGAAGCAAGGGGAGGAACTACACCCCCGTCAACATCAACAGGTCCTCGGTGGAGAGGGTGGACAGCTTCAAATACCTTGTTGTCCACATCACCTAGGGCCTGACCTGGGAGCTGCATACTGACTCTGCGGTGAGGAAGGCAAGGCAGAGACTGTTTCACCTCAGATGCTCGAGGAGATTCCGGATATCCCCTCAGATACTGAGGAATTTCTACTCCTGCACCATCGAGAGCGTCCTGACGGTTAACATCACTGCCTGGTACGGGAACAGCACTAAACAGGACCGCAAGGCCCTGCAAAGAGTGGTTTGTTCGACTGAACGTATCATAGGCAGCACTCTATACTGCATAAAAGACATTTACACCAGGCAGTGTTAAGACTAAGGCTAGGCGAATCATTAAGGATCCCAACCACCCAGATAACGGCCTTTTCTCCCTGCTGCGGTCGAGGAGAAAATACCGGATACACCAGGCCAGCACTGAGAGGCTCAGGAAGAGCTTCTACCCTCAGGCCACTAGGATCCTAAATGAGGACACTACCTAAGAATTGCCCTAAGACCATTTTTAATTATTCTAAGCTACTATAGTTAACATTATTATCTATTACTTATTTAATTCTTTATTGTTATTCTATTTTACACTTATTTTTTATTTCATATTTAAAGGAGCTAACGGTCACACATTTCACGATGATTATACCCAGCGTGATTATATGTGACAAATAAAACTAAACTTGAAAACTTGAAACAAACTATATGGTGCCCTTTTTATTTGCAATGGGCAGCAGATAAACTGGTATCACTGGAAAGACTAGTCACAGTGATTTCAGCAGTATGTGTATGACACCTGTGTGTTCAGATTTGATTGAGTTATGACTCTGAGAAGAAGGGGTGTGAGTTTCCACACACATTCAGAGGCTTAAAGCCCCTTCGTGTTGGATTTGCACATTTCTGACTTTAGCGACTCCCAGTGGTGTTATCAATACAGACAACAATCCATGCTGACCCACAATGCCCACCCCACCCTTCCTCTCCCTGCCCCCATGTGTTTCTGACTGGACACTGATATTATGTTTTCATTAAGCTGTCTAAATTTTAAAAAGCCATTTTCGTGTGAAAACAACTTGCGTCTACATTAGTGTTTCCATGTTGGTTTTGTAAATACCTCTGCTCACAGTGAAACACCTGAACATGACTGTGATGCAGTCTCAGTTGGCAAACAATTGATCACAGCCAACATCTGGGAAGTAGTGGGATAGACAGATGGCTGACCAAATCATTATTTTACAGTCACTATGTTCTCTGACAAGATCAACATAAATCCAGGTTAATGATCAAGAATGCAAGACCATCAGAAAAGACCTGAGAAAAGTAGCAAATGAAAAGCATCCCCAACCAAACAACCCAACTTTACGCATTAGGTACAGTGAATTTTAAATAAATATACATGTACAATTAGGAACAAAAAATAAAATTATACCCACATGAAAATTGAAGATATTGAGGACGCCATTAATCAAAATCAATTCTGGGATATGTGGAACAACTTCAATACAAAGCAACCACAAGCATTACCCATCCAAAATGGTGACATCTGGAGAGCACATTCTGAAAATCTGTACAAAGACATACCAATAAATTNGCAGCACCCCAGAGATGCAGGTGCAGTGTTGAAGTTGTTCAATATCGTATTACAGTCAGGATGGTTTCCTGACATCTGTTGCAAAGGGCTCATTTCCCCCATTCATAAGAGTGGGGACAAGTCAGACCCTAGTAACTACCGTGGCATCTGTGTCAGCAGTTGTCTGGGTAAATTATTCTGTAGTATTCTAAACAAAAGAATACTAGCTTTCCTTGACGAACACTCCATCTTGAGTAAAAATCAAATTGGCTTCCTCCCAAAACACCGCACCACTGACCATGTATATACCCTTCACACTTTAATTAACAAACATGTACACCAAACAAAAAATGGTAAAATATTCACTTGTTTTATGGATTTCAAGAAAGCTTTCGACTCTATCTGACATGAAGGGCTCTATTACAGACTCCTACAGTGTGGTATAGGGGGCAAAATGTATGATCTGGTTAAATCAGTGTATTTGGAAAATAGGTGTGCNGGTAGTGAAGTATGGGGTCCACTCAGTCATCAGAGCTATACCCATTGGGACAAACATCCAACAGAATCTTTACATGCAGAATTCTGCAGGTACATTTTACATGTACAGAGAAAAACACCAACAAATGCATGTAGAGCAGAGTTAGGCAGATACCCACTGATCATTAACATTCAGAAGAGAACACTCAGATTCTTTAATCACCTTAAATCCAGCCCCCAAGACACCCTCCATTCCAAAGCCCTTCAAACCCAAGAGCTGAGCCCAGAAGAGTCCCCTATGTCAGTTGGTGCTGAGACTAACTGCCTCCTCTCAGACACACTCTGAACAGTCTCACAACAGCACTGCTTTCCAGACACCAATCAGAGTAAACCAAATTATAACACAATGTATTTGGAACATTGGAAAGAAGAAACTAAAAGCCAAAGTAAATCAGAATGTTATCTGGCTCTAGAAAGAGATTATGAATTGGCAGGATATCTCTCTACTGTCAGAGATAGAAAGCAGAGACAGATCCTGACCAGGGACAGACTCAGTGACCACAAACTGGACATTGAAAAAGGAAAACACAAAAAACCATGGCAACCAAAAGAAAACAGAATATGTGGTCAGTATTTGACAGGTGAGGCTGAGACAGAGATGTACTTCCTCCTACAATGTAAAACGTTCAATAATATAAGAAACATATATAAAACATTTACTTTAACAAATTCAACTCTGTCATTTCAGATTTCAAAGAGCTAAATGAGCTCTCAAAATTAAAAATGCTCCAAGGAGAAGAGACAGGGCAGATCTGGCTGCCCAATATGTATCAACATGCCACAAGCTGAGTGAATGATCTAGACACACACAGCACACACACACACACACACACAAATACATGCATAGGATATACTGTATGTATGTAATTAATTTATAATGAATTGTATGATTATAATTCATGTTGATGCTTTGGCAACATTATTTTGAAACTTTCATGCCAATAAAGCCCTTTTGAATTTGAATTTGAATTTGAATTTGAATTTGAATTTGAATTTGAAAGTGTGACAACAGCTACATTGACGTTTAAAATGAGTGACCACAGAGAAAGTTAGAGATGACAGAAAGTTGTCTTGTAACTTCACTGCACAGTCCCCGTCTGTGACCAGGCTCACACACACGTTACACCTGCCTTCAGTCTCCTCCTGCTCTCTGTATTCACATCAGCTTTGTTTTAATGCGGGTGAATTCACCATGTAGTTGTTCTCATTTACATACTTTTCTATTTCTGTTGAAATAATTATTTAATTGCAGTCCATAAACACTACATGTTAACCAGTCATTCCCAAGCTGCTGCACTGCAGTGATAAGATCATTATTTTATAATCATGACGTCCTCTGATGAGATCAACATAAATCCAGGTTAATGACAACATCCATCATTTTGGAAAAGCTCGGTTTTGCGGGGAGAAAACGTTGTTCACAAACTGAATGTGGATGAGAATAAAGAACTGAAGGAAGCACAGGCCTGACTCCACATGACTGCACTAATTCCACTGGAATTGTCTTTCTTTTCTACAACCTGAAACTTATGTAATCGGAATCATTTTAAAGACTATATTCACGTAAATAAAATTCACATAGGGGCTTAAAATGCACAATCTGTGGTCCAGAAGACCACAGAGAGACGGGACCAGAACTGCAAATCACATCAATGCTGTCGTTCTTCTTGAATGACTAACAACAGAAAACAATGAAATATGAGTTTATCAGTGTTTTATTTTACTGTCAAAGAAAACCTTTGGGAAACTCACAAAATGTTGGTTTTCCCGTTCATTCTGCCAGAACTGTTTTTGATTTTGAAAAAGACTCATTACTTCTGTTTGGGGTGTCAGAGACTCCAGCTGTAAAAGCTGGTTAAATACAGTGGAGTTTCATCTGCTCTGTTTATGTGATTGGTGTTGACAGAACCTTTTGAGCAGCACTGCTCCTCCCAAATACTAAGTATGTCTACGTAGACTTCTGTTATTAGAGTTTTCTAACAGTTTTATTTGTTCACAAGAGGTCCTCTCTGAGGTCTAATTAACCCCAAACATTAGTAATGTCACTTTGCAGAATAACACACAGGTTTTTTCTCAGGTTTTGTCTGTGAATGACTTTTTGGCAAACAAAAGGAATATATATTTGTTCATGCATAGCACATATAACATATAAAACATGAAATATTTCCTTATTTGGTGCAATAACAATACTCTATGGCCATCTTCATCAAATGTTCAAGTCCAGTTTGTGTCAAAGGGAAGGGTTACCACTTCAATGCTTCACTACATATTGACTTTTAGTAAAGTCAGAAGAAAAGAAAAATATATTTAAAGGACAAAATGGTTGCAGCTTTTATTATTATTTAAAATAACTGCACATACAGCATGATTTTTATTTACATACCTAACATAATCAACAGAATCATATAGATTTTTGTTAAAAGGGAGCTCAGTAATGGAGGACTTGGATTTTTAAAGTTTGCTATGAATAAGTTTGAACTTGAGCTAAATCTCTTCCTGTTTGAACATCTTTTAGCAGTTGTGTTTCCAGCACTTCCAATAATCAGAAGTTAACAGTTAAAGGGAGACAGTCACAAACATGGGAAAACTAAGCCCATTTCTTTTTATAGATTTGTGCAGCTCTTTAATGTTAGCAATGCCAGTGGGGGCCTGTACAGCCACAGGGGTCCATATTTACAGCAGAGCAGCTAGAGGCCCCAGGTCGGCACTTTACAGAGCACACTTCCCAAGGAAGAAATTAAAACCTACGTGGAAAAGTGAATGTTTCTCCATTTGGGAGAGGGTATCAGATGAAGACATCACATCCATCAGTGCGGATGTTGAGCTCACTGATGGAGAATGAAACGGGCGAGGGTGCAGGCGGGAGGCCCGCTCCAAAAAGATCCAAGACAAGGCGTATAATCAAATGTCACAGCATGACCAAAGCAGGAGTAAATTACGAAATAAAACTGTCCGAAGACTTTGTCAGAGCTCCAAAAGGCTGTGACTGCAGATGGCCTCCCTAAACTCACTTAATCACTCATCCATCTTTTTTATGGCCTGCTACTAAATGTTTAGCCGTGGGGCGACTAATGGACAAACTCTATCTATCTATCTATCTATCTATCTATCTATCTATCTATCTATCTATCTATCTCTTGCTGTAAATGAGTCCCTATGGTGACTTTTACCATAATTGTTATTACTTTTATATTGTACAATTTCCTTTTCAGTGGTCACACAATTTCCTGAGGGTCATTTGTCCATGTCACAAAACAAAAACAAAAAAAGACTACCATAGGGGTAAGTGGGAAAATCTATTTTAGTGACTTGGGTGAACTAACTAATATTGACTGTGTTTATATTTATTTCCAAATTTTGTAGGAGGATCATCAGTTTAATATTTAATGTTTTTTAAGTGTGAATGTTCATACTTGGCCTAGGAAATAAAAACTAAAGCTGTAAATGCCATCTGTTGATGAAGTCCATCAGCGGGAGACCCAGCTCTGACAAAAAAAAGCCAGTAATGGGACCTTTTTTTTTTTGTATATTTTTTGTTGACATAACAATAAATCAAATTTACTTGCTGACATTGTGGAATAAATTCTAAGCCTAATATAACTGCATGACTGCAGTATAAATAATAGTAATAATATACTACTAGTGGTACTGCTACTGCCCCCCACCCCCTTATTTGGTTTTATTTCCTAAAATGAAAGTCTGAATGATCCACACTGCCAGGAATAAAATTCTGGTGGACAATACTGAGTTCTTAAGGCGGGTCATCAAACCTCAGTACATCTGGAGCCAAGAAAGTTTCAAGTATCAGAAGTTGGTATCGAATGCTTGGCCAGATTCTACCTCACAATACTTTTGTGTTATCTCGCAATAGATGTTGCATTCTCTTGCAATAGTTTTGTGTTCCCAGGCAACATCGTCATTTCATCTTAGGTGCCCTGGTGTGAAGTTACACATTATAAGCTGTGGACAGGCGGCCCATTTCAGGTTTTCTTACTCATAGGCCAGGGGTGTTTTCAGGATTAGCCCGGACCTCTGTAGGGGATCCTGTTTTTGATAAACAAGCTCTATTTTGATGCTTTTTTATGCACTGGCACCTTATTTTCATTCAAAGTACATGTCTTAGTCATTGACAAATTTAAAAGTGTACCTCAAAAACTGTGTAGAGTTGGAAAAACAGTTAAATATATTCATGTTAACATCAGTTTATTGAAATATTAAAAGGGTTTTCTTTCACTCACACACACACACACACACAAAATTTTCAGATGTCCATGCAGTGTAGTGTGTGCACTGTCTGTCTATCTTCCCTCTCTCTTCATCTGCTGCTGTCGCTCTCTCTACTCTCTCTCTCTCTTCATTATCTGTTACTGTCTCTCTCTTCTCTCGCTCCATTATCTGCTGCTGTTTGTCTGTATCTCTCTACCGTTTAGTTGGTTTTGGAGCCACACCGTAACGTGACGTAAGTTATGCAACATGAAGTCTGCAAAATAATTATCAAACCATTTTGTTTGGAAATCTGATTTATTTACGAGAAAATCCTGCTAAAGGAAAATGAAAGTATGCTGTAGGATCAGACGAGTAGCCTACAGCTGCGAGCTGAACAACAGCACCTACAATCATGATGCCAGGGTCCTCAGATGGTGCAGAACCAGCCTGTCAAAGGTCTTCATGACATGTGACGTGAGTGCCACAGGTCTGTAGTCGTTGAGAGCACTGGGACGTCCTTTCTTTGGCACTGGAACAATGCAGGAGGTCTTACATAGTTTGGGTACTTTTCTCAACCTCAAGGAGATATTGAAGATGTGCTGGAAGACTCCTACAAGCTGCCCACCACACACTTTAAGTACTCTGGGACTAATGTTGTCTGGCACACTGGCTTTGTTGGTTCGGAGTCTGGAGCTCCCTTTCCACCTGGGTGGGGGTAAGAGTGGGACTGGGGGAGGGTATAGGGTGTAGAGAATTGTTAAAGTTCAGCAGTTGTCAGATCTCAATGCATCCTCAATGCGTCTTGGGTGCGTTCACATCTGTACTTAGAGCTGACCCCTTGTGATTGGATCACAACAGACACATGTTAATGCCAGGTCTGAACAGGGCCCTTGATGGTTCCTACTGAGGAGAGGAGAGCAGAGTCCACAGCAGAGGTGTGAATGGGGGCAGAGATGATGGCTGGGGACCCACACACACTATCTGAGCACACAGGGGTGGGAGGTGTGTCAAACCTATTGAAGAATAGGTTCTGCTCGGTAGCAAATTCTAGGTCCCCCAGGACTCCAGAGGCAGGCTTGCTGCATCCTGTTATCTGTTTCATCTCATTCCACAGCTCCTTTGTACTGTTCCGTCCCATTTTGGCCTCAATCCTCTCCCTATATTTGTTCTTGGCCTCTCTCAGTTTCATCTTTACCTCCTTTTGGACAGTGTGGAGGTCCTCATGATCCCTAGCCATGAAAGCTATCTTCTTTCTGTTGAGAATAAGTTTGATCTCCTTATTAATCCATGGTTTATTGTTTGGGAAGCAGCTGACCTTTTTGGATTTTTGCAATGGTGTCCTCACAGTGAGCTTTGTAAAAAGCAGTGAGAGAGCCCCTCAATGTCATCCCCATTGTCCTCTTGCAACAGTTCCCAGTCTGTGACCTGGAAACACTCCTGGAGGGTCTCTTCAGTGTCCTTAGACCATACCTTCATAGTCCTTGTGCTGGCCACGTATATGTCAAGCATATACATTGGATTGATTTTAATAACTTTAATGTACTTGAAGTGTGCACTGTGCGGCTGGATTGTCTAGGAAAATGCAAGTATTGGATTGGGACTCGGTATCAGCAGATACTCCATATTAAATGACTCCGATTGGGATGGGGGCAAAATAACATGATCGGGACATCCCTAATTCCAGCACCTCTTCAATCTTTCTTTAAGGTTGATGAAGGTCACTAAACTATGGAAGCATTGTTCCAGTGCAAAAAAAGGACGTCCCAGCACTCTCAATGACTACAGACCTGTGGCACTCATGTCACATGTCATGAAAACATTGAGAGGCCGGTCTGTGCCATCTGAGGACCCTGTTAACTGATTTCCCGTACCTGCTGCAGTTTGCCTACCAACCAAACACTGGAATGGAGGATGACATCATCTTCCTGACCCACATAGCCCTCTCACACCTGGAGAAGCAGGGGAGCACTGTGAGTCATGTTCTTTGACTTCTCCAGTGCTTTCAACACCATCCAGCCCTGCCTTCTAAGCTTCTGGCGATGCTACTGCACCCAGACATTGCATCCTGGATATTGGACCACACTGTCAGAAATAATGTGCATATTTGTACCTTTACGTGTACAACGGCTTGTCACTGGGGCAGTACCATCCTAAGGTCCAGCTGTTGTACTCTTGACATTGGGTACTTATTTGTACCCTTAGGTGTGAACAAACTCATAAAAATACCATTTTATTGCCACAATGTTGCACATGAAAAACAGGTCCAATATTTAATTCAGTGTGAATCAGTCATATATCTGTACTCAGGATTCAGCGCCTTCCACTTTTGTTATTTCAAGGCTACTCAACCATAGCCTACAAGTTAAAATCTACCTTAACCAAATAAGGAAACAGTAAAACCTTCAAATCTAAAAGTAAAATGAATATTTTACCTAACTTTTTTTGGCATTTGGCCTAACACACACTGTCTCCTGATATTGTATCTTAACATTTAGAAGAAACAGTACATATATGTAGCTTTTACTGCTTGGGAACACATATGTACTTTTTTGCCCTCAAAAAGGTATATATAGTTACCTTGAAGTCCGATAATTAGCCCTAGGGGGTACATTAGTGTAGATTGTACCTTGGGGGACAGAAACTGTACCCCTATTTCTGAGAGTGTACCTCACTGGCTGGCAACAGTATGTCAGAGTGGATGGCTGTGCCTCTGAGGTTATGATTAGCAACATCAGTGCACCTCAAGGAACTTTGCTCGTCACATGGTGCAACAACAATCACCTGAAGCTCAGTATCAGAAAGACGAAGGAGCTGGTGATGGACTACCGGAGGAAGAGGAGGTCCCCTGTCCCAGTTATCATCCAGGGAGAGGGTCCAAATCAACAATAAACTGGACTGGTTGCATAACATCAATGCCCTCTTCAGGAAGGGACAGAGCAGACTGTTCTGTCTTATGAGACTCAGATCCTTCAGTGTGTGCAGCAGGCTCCTGAAGATCTTTTACCAGTCTATAGTAGCCAGTGCACTGTTCTTTATTGTGGTGTGCTGGGGTGGTGGCATCAGGGCTGTTGAGGCCAGCAGACTGAACAAGCTGGTGAAGAAGGCCAGCTCTGTGGTCGACTGGAACTGGACAGTCTGGAGTCAGTGGCAGAGAGGAGGATGAAGGACAAAATCAAAACAGTCCTAGACAACCCCTCTCAGCCTCTCTATGACGAGCTGTGGCAGATGGGCAATTCATTCAGCCACCGGATAATCCCACCCAGGTGCAAAACGGAGTGCCTCAGGCGCTCACTTGTACCTGCTGCCATCAGACTGTACAACAGTAGTGGTGACCAGAGTCTATATCACACCACACAACACTCACAGATCTATTTGTTCCACAGTGTCTGGTTCACTCGAGACACTTACCTCTCCCTCTCTGTTGTCTCTCTGCTGGACTTTTGGACTGATTTATACTTTTCCAGAGGGGCTTTGCCTCGATCTGTTTCTTGTACACGGTCATGGTCAAATTAACGAATTTTGCAAATACAAGATTTTGTTTACTATGTTTAATATAACAATACTACACTATGCTATATTGCTGCACTATACTATACAATATGTTATACTACATCACTTAATTTCACCTTATACTATATCTCATGTCTCATACTATATTATTGTATTATTTGTATTATATTATACTATATCATGTTTACATTACATTGACCTGCTTCATTTTCTATATTATACTTCTATTACACCTTTATATTAATACAGACAAATTGGCTCCATTACTTAATCATATCATATATTAGTCTTGTGAACATAGACATGTAGATTTTGCTTCTATTAATCACAGCACTGTCACTTTAACCGAACCACTGACACTTTACCTTGTAATCCTATTTCCGAATGCTTGTGTACAGTTTCTATTTTGTATTTTTGTATTTTATATTCTTTTTTATTCTAGTTTTTATATACTGTTGTTATTTATTCTTTTACCTCTATACTTATTTGTACTTGCTGTGATTGTGCTATTGCAACAACCGAATTTGCCCGCTGGGGATCAATAAAGGTTCATCTTATCCTATCTTATCTTAAAAGACACAAAGAAAATACACTGAAGATCTCATAGTACATATATATATATACATTCTAGTACGGCCTTTTTGATAAATCTCAATGTGCATGACTTACAATCATAATTCCCCATCAATGTTTGCACCTTGCGTCTACAAGCAGACGACTGGAGCCTATGATAAAATAAAAGCCACATAAATAATTTGGCTATGCATTTTACAAACCAACAGAGGCGATTCAATTTGTATGATATTATAAGAGGGTTGGCTTACTATGATTACAGCGTGCCTATGGTGGGGGGTGTTCATTCCCAGTCTATCCCTGAGGAATGCTAGCTAGTCCATAAATAATCTCCCCTCACTCCCCAGGGCCCTAAAGGCATCCCTATTACACAAACAAAATGGGGACCCTCTAAAAATGGTTCCATAGTGCCACTAGCAGTCGCCACAGAGTACCTTTCATTTCATGAAATAATTTACCCTTAAAATGACAACAATGTGACGATTAACAGGCCAAGTGTTCTTATGTTCCAGCCTATGGAAAACAAACATTTTCACTTGAGGTCAAATGGAGGAATGAGGAATGGCCATTGTGATTTACTGTACATTACATTTTGGTAAATATAAATGTAAATCAGGAAAGCATGCACACAAAGACACAATCATCTTCCAAAAAAAGAATAAAATACATCTCAGTACTAATCAGTTCCTAACCCAGGATATATATATATATATATATACAGTATATATATATATATATATATATATGTATTGACAAATGTCTATTTTGCTTCAGATTGAAAACTACTGTGCCATGGGCTGTGTTGGAGCCATTGCTATGTTTTGCATGGATAAACTATTATTTAGCTGAATTAGTTTAGCTGAGTTTAGATTTAGTAATTTTATGCACACTAAGGGGAGGGTGTGTAGACCACAACAGGCTGAGCATTTAGAATGAGCAATGACAGTCATGGTGACTTACTGTACCTGGCAGACTGTAACAGTGCCACCAGCAGAAAATCCAAGGAAAAGACACCCACACTTTGATTGACAAGTGATTGGGAAGTAGAGAACAGATCACAGTGAAGAGCAATAGCAAAGTTGACAAAATGAGAAACACATACACACATGCAGCATTGAACACAATGGCATCGACAGACATAGCTGAAACAAAAATCCAGTGTATGTCAACCTGGTGTATTTTCCATAAATGTGGCCATTGTAGCTCTATGGGTCGTATGAACTTTGCACTCACCACCTCTGTAGTATGAAACGAGGACTTGTGCAAAACAAAGTATATCTATTCACTCTATTTCTGTCTTATCTTATCTTTTTTTTAATCTTATCTTGAGTATTATGGGATATTTATATGGTTTTATTATAGATACCAGAGCTTCAGTCATCCATCATTAGTTCATTCATTTTCTTTAATCTTTTTCTCTTTTTCTCTGTTTCATTGATGTTTTGCTTCCCTCTCCCCAATTAATCTCCCTCACTGCTGCCTGACTCTCCACTGGAGGGACCTTCTAACTGAGTCGTCTTCTCTCTCTCTCTCTCTCTGTCTCTCTGATTCAACCTTAGCACTGTAAGTGTGCTAAGGTTGAATCATGGAGGCCCCCTGGTGGTCATATTATTGACCTGTGTGACAGGGAGGCTGCGTGTCCTCTGTGAAATGGAAGACCTTAATAAAGACTGATGGGGCTGTGGAGAATATCCACACATTCATCACACTGCTAAATAAGACCTGTGGTACTGTTGGTGGTAGCAGCAGTACTGCCATCCAAACTTTAATGAAACTTAAATAGCATTATGGAGATTTACAACATTACAACACTAACAGTGGTTGTATCAGTGGTCATAGTAGTAGTAATGGTACTGGCAGCAGTAGTAATCCTCATAAGTAGCAGTAGCACTTGTACAGTAGTAGTAGTATTACTACTAGTAGTACTAGTACTAATAGTAGTAGTAGTAGTAGTAGTAGTAGTAGTAGTACTTAGAGTAGTAGTAACAGTAGTAGTAGCAGTAGTGGTAGTGGTACTAGTAAATAGTAGTGGTCATAGCAGAAGTATTAATAGTACTTGGTGTTGTTGTAAATAGCAATAGTAATAATAGTAGTAAGTTGTTGTAGGAACAGTAGTACTAATAGTAGTATTGCTAAAAGTACTATTACAGTTTTTTACAATTGCTAACCCACATTTCTCTCTAGCAGTTCACTTTTTCAAAGCTCTTCTCATAGTTCTCTTTACCGACATGCAGCTCAGCACAACAGTTCATCTCACATCCAAAACGCATTAATGCAACCAAAACACCTGATACACATCAACTCGTGTACCCGAACACTGACAACATTTGTCTGCCAACAGCAACACTTTGTTATTCATTATATACTGTCCATAAAAATCACTAACAACAGGTAGCATTACAATTAGTGTCTCTATTGTCTTTATAAATTTAGTTATTTAGCATAAACGAAGATTCCATTGCAACAAAAATAAGGTCACTTCTTTATTGCATGGATTTTACTACTTTACAGTTTATGTCACAGAAATGAATCCGAAATGCTTCAATATGCTTCAAAAGCTGTTTTTTTTGCCATTTTTGCAGAGTAATTCCAAGTGCACAAAATGAAACTAAAGTAATTTCAGTCGTGCAAAACAAAACTACACATATTCACCAAACGCACTTGTAGAGGAGAGCTACAGGTATAAAACAATGCTCGTCAACCCTGTCTTCTGAATTTGACTCAGTTCTCATCCACATCACACCTTCTGTCCTCTCTGTGAATACACCTGGGAAAGAATCTTTTTGATGCCTGATCCCTCCCTGGTAATCTTCTGCAGATATGTCCAGATATCCAGCATTCATTGTGTCCAAGAGGGACATCTGATCATGTGGACAGTGATCATAAACCTTCCACCTCCATGAGGAAAATATTCCCTCTGAAGAATGGAGAGTAAGGTGTAAAGAAAAGTGATACATCCAGGGATGGGCTGTTGTTGTGACGTGTGGTTGCAATGAGAAACAGACTGGGGGCACTATGTAGTGTTATGTACAAGATGTTGCAATGGGAAAAGACAATAAGGAGAATAAAAAGATGAAGTAATGCTCCGGCTAGTTACTTTATTTTTCTACAAGCTGTAAACCACTGCAAGAGATGATGAAATGCCACATCGTCTCATACAATTACAAAACCCTCTGGAATTCTGCCTCAACTGCCCCCTCTCCTCACCTGCCCCTCTCCTCACCTGCCCTCTTTCCTCACCTGCCCCCTCTCCTCACCAGATGAGAATTCTAACTTTGAAGTCAGAATTCATGCCATTAGGCACTTGTGAAGGGACTTTTTCAGGAATGTCATTTGGAAAGCACTTTTTTCAGCGGAGGATGCACTTCGGAGGACATGTGCTACACATCAACAAGAAATCCAGCTTCATCTGCATTGATTGGGTTGTGCATCTACAAATTAGATGGTAATTATCTTGTATCTTATATCTTATAATCTTATTTTCCTCGTCAGTATCTTATTCATTAAGGTTAGCATTACCAAAAATAATGTTTGAAATCAAACTGATGCTCAGCAAGCTGTCTAGCTAGTGAGTGGGATTTTTAAAATGTCTCTTATCAGTGAGGCTGAGCTATGAATAGCTCAAACATTTATATTTATGTGCATTTCAGAGTCACCGTGTTTTATCAAATGCTAACCGTTTGGATCATCTGTGAATTTCTTAAGATTGGTAGCGGTTGTTGCTTGCTAGCTAGCTGATAGCCTTTTTCCCCTTGTACAGCTGCAAAACAAACTTGACGGTTGGAATGGTGATGGGATCATTTTGAGTAGAAAGTGGTTTAAAATGAGCTTAAAACAGGGGAGGGGCCAGACTACTAGCAATTCAAAGACCCCATATGAATTGGCCTAAAACGAGCTGCAGCACCTCATCCAGAACAGGGAAACCGGGGCTACCTCCTGGACCCAGACCTGGGAGGGAAGCTCGCCGGCGAGCGTCTGGTGGCCAGAACTTGACCCATGGTTCTCAGCTGGGCTTAGCCCAAAAGAGCTACATGGAGCCACTGCCCTGTGGACCCACCACGTACAGGAATTGGCATTGGGGTTGGGTGCTTTGTAAGCTGAGCGGCAGGCAAAGGAGTAGACCTAGGAGTGCAGATCCCTGGCATCGCAGACTGGCTCTAGGGACGTGAAACTTCATCTCTCTGGCAGGGAAAGAACCCAAGTTGGTGCAGGAGGTGGAGCGGTACCAGCTAGATATAGTTAGGCTCACCTGTATGCATAGCACTAGTTCTGGAACCAAAGTTTTGGAACCAAACTCCTGGAGAGGGGCTGGATTCTCCTTTTCGAGTGAGCGAGTGTGGGGATACTCACAAGCCCCTTGCCGCTGTGTTGGGGTTCTCCCCGGTGAACGAAAGGGTTAACTCTATGCAACTGCAAGTCCCTGGGAGGAAGGCTCTGACTGTTGTTTGTGCTTATGCACTGAATGGCAGTTCAGAGTACCTGGCCTTCTTGGAGTTGCTGGGTGGTGCCCTGGAAGGGATACCACCTACGGACTCCGAAGTACTGCTGGGGGACTTCAACGCTCACGTGACCAATGATGGAGAAACCTGGAGGTGGGGTGAGTGGGAGGAAAGGCCTATTTCTCACCTCAAATGTTTTCAGAGACATATTTTAGTGTAATGTTTTGCTGTAATACTAGAACGTTTGTGACCCGATTGCCATGTTGAAAACGGACGTAGGGAGGACAGGGAGGGACTCGTGTGCCAGCCAGAGACTGTTCTGATTTCAGGCGCTTTATTGGTATCAATCCAGAGAGAGGAACAAAGGCCATCTGGGGCAAGGTTGTCTCCAAGAAGACGGGTGTGATCGTCCAGAAGAAGTCTGCCACAGTCAATACACACATCTCCACCCTACGGAAGAACCTCATTGACTTTGAACGGACTTCATATAGGTCAGTGAGCTCTCTCTCATCTCTCTCTCTCACTCCATGTGTTGTTTTGATAAGCGGAGATTGGCACATTCAGCCACAAGAGACTTGTGTATTATCAGCTTTATAAGCATTGATTAGGCATTGTTATTGTACATTCCCAATTCTTGATTTGATTAATTATTTTGTTTGTTGTTGTTTTATGGTGGCAACACTGGAATAAATCTAGGAAGAGAAACAACGACCAGGAAGGTGATGGTCATCTCTACCTGACCCAGAAGATTCCTCTTTGAATCAGGACTGTCAACAACCACCCAGACTCTTCCTGAAGTTAAGCATGCACCTACCTCACAGGACTCTTGGCCGCGATCAGACAGGACGCGGTTTTTGCAGTGAGCGGTGTCTTTTTCCAATTGTTTTCTATAGGCAGTAAGTGATTTGTGTCCCTGTGTCCAGCATAGGCCTACTATTTGGGAACAGCCTCTCACTCTCAATCAGAGCCAGAGCAAAGCGCCTGTCCATTTTTTATGCAGATGTTTCTAGCCAAAATACAAGGTAGGCTACAGATATGTGAGTTGACTTAACAGCAAAATCATGGTTAGGCTAAGGAAAGTTGATCCGGCGGTTGCCTAGCAACGATAAAAAAAACGCAGTAAGCTGCTCTGTTTTTTAAATTGTAATCTTCAACTAAAAAGGCAGTGCGGTGCGCCTCGCGTTTTTCGGCCTGCAAAACGTGCTCTGTCTGATCAGGGAGAGGTAAAACACGAGCCGACCTACAGTTTTTTTCCCCAAATGTCGCTATTGATGCATATTTTCAAAATGTTCTTACTGATGTATATTTTCACAGACAGCAGAGAATACAGTAAATTTAGATATTGTAGATATTTTAAACTGCTTTTTGAGAGAACACAAGCGTACCTCACAAGATTCCTTATAGTTTAAACACTTATTTCCTCTGTATTAGTTGCCTTGGTATTCAGACTAGTTGTTTGATCTGAGGTCAAGTTTGGTAAGTTAAGTCACTTATAACAATAATTTGGAAAGAGTTACAACTTATGTCTTAGCGTTAGGTGTTTTCATGGTAAGAGGCAGTCTTTGGCATGCAATTTAAGAATTTTAGTTTCTTGCCATTGTTTTGAGCACAAAATCTGGAGGATTTTTTGGTTGTTTTTTTACAGTAGCAATATTTATGTTGACACTGCCCTTTTGAATAAAAGTTTGTTTGATTTATATCCTTTCTAAGGTATTTATTGCTTTGCATAATTTCCATATTCATATTTTTAAGCAGATGTCTGCAGCCCACAGGACAAGTTCTAATGTTAATTGCATTGAAGATGGATATTTTAGATATTCTAAACTGCTAAAATGAGTTGTTGTATTATCAACTATGCCTGTCTACAGTAAACAGTGAGAATTTAAAGGAATCTACTTACAACCCCCAAACCAGAATCTTACTGTAAATTCAAATAATCACAGAAAAATACTGCATTTCATTTTTACTGTAATAGACTGTGAAATCGTTCAACAGTATGAATACTGTAGAATTACAGTATATTCCTGGAGTCTCTGCTACCAGTATTTTATTGTAAATTGAAAAAATACAGAAATACACTGTATTTTAGTTTTACAGTAATAGGCTGTAAAGTCATTTCTCAGTATGAATACTGTAGAATTACAGTATATTGCTGGCGTCTGTGCTGCCAGCACTTTACTGTTATTTGACAGAAAAATTCTTTACAATAAATGCTCAAATGGCTTTCCATATTGTGACAGTAGTAGCAGTAGTAGATGGTAATGGTGGTAGGTGTAGCAGTTGTGGCAGTAGCAGTGGTACCCATGGTCGTTGTAGCAGTAGTAGTAGTAGTGGTAGCAGTGATAATGCTATAATGACCTAATGTCAGTGCTATGTTTCTGTGTTGTGCTCCACTAGTTGCATACCATGGCCTCACCCCTCCCTTAACTTTCCCCATCCTCAGCCCTCAGTGCTGCCGTTCCATTGGTTGATGTTCTCCCAGCGGGTCGCCAGCCGGTCGTTAGGGGGAGGGGCTCGAAGATGGATTACCTCGTGCCATATTGGCCATCAGGACCAATCAGCTGCCAGGAAGGAAATGGATGGCTCTCATTTGTTCTCATTATTATCGTAACAGCCATAATGCTCAGACAGACACACACGTCGCTCGCTGTCACCACCATGAAACGTTCCCATTAGTTATGCTGGGAGACAGCCTGTAAGTGTGTGTGTGTGTGTGTGTTTGTGTGTGTGTGTGTGTGTGTGTGTGTCTTTTAATCAGGAGGCTCCCAGGCCCCTCAGTGCAGTGATATAGCATCTCATTATTCTGCAGCAGAGAGTCAGAGTGAAAGAACATTCATTTGTAGATGCTTCACAGAAAGACAGGCTTCTTCACTCACACAGACCAGGGGCCTCATTTATAAATGTTGCGTAGGCACAAAAGAAGGCGTATGCCACTTTGTAAGCAAACTTTGGGGTTTATAAAAAACAAACTTGATGGGAGAATGTGCCCACCTCCCAGTTAACTCTGACCCATGCATACGCACACAAACTGGATAAATGAGAAGCTGCGACTCCGATGACAGAAGGATGAAACTCAAGAAACGATCTGAAATTGATATGATTGTGTAAAGTAATTCCCAATATTACCTCTGACATATTATACATATTTTTTACAGTTTAATCAGAATCATATTTCATTGGACCCGTGATTATTAAACAATACTGGTATGTTATGAAATGTATTCTCATAAATAATAAGGTGAACAGTAGGACAAATTACAGTTAAATAGATGCTGTTTTTGATGCGTCACTCAGGCAGATACGAGTGCGTAGTTCCATATAGTGTTATCACATGTTCATTGTGCAGAACTGTCAGTGAGATAAAGGCTTTGGGTCGTTTGGTGCTTCTTGCATATCCGTGTCCCACTCCACCTCCGT
Source organism: Oplegnathus fasciatus (assembly GCA_003416845.1). Classification (NCBI taxonomy): domain Eukaryota; kingdom Metazoa; phylum Chordata; class Actinopteri; order Centrarchiformes; family Oplegnathidae; genus Oplegnathus; species Oplegnathus fasciatus. Next base: position 707,914 of record NTHP01000476.1, read on the forward strand.
CACTACCCCACTCAGGAGGGATTCTCCAATTATTGCAGCAAGTCGCTCATCAAGGGGGTTGAGCTCCGGTGTTCCCTTGCCCTTGGCCATGACACAAACATGGCTTAAACTTTTGTATTGGACCACTTCTTTTTTATTTCCGACCTTCTGAGCTGGCAGCACTCACTGCATCCGTCACATGCTGCCACTTTACAGCTTTTTTGGCATTTGTAATGCCCACACTGCCACTACCTCTCCAACAAGTACTTCAGTCTCACACTTTTTTAGCCTTTTTCTCTGAATTGGCCATCATTCTCTGCATGTAGTCAGTATCGATTAAAATTAATCAGGGGCGTTTCACTGACTATTTATTAAAAAGCTGGGTCAAGAAGCCCATTCATGTGCGCCAAATTTCAAGTTGATTATTATTTATAAATTGAAATCGGCATGGGACGTGCATACGCACTGTGTTATAAATCAGAATATTTTTGGGCACATGCACTTTCCCTGTTTCGTCTGTAAGCAACCTTTTGACGTGAATTCTACACACAGTTTTATAAATGAGGCCCCGGTAGACTTGATGAATCCTGACATGTGCACACGTCTAAAGACTGGTCAACTTGCTGAAATAGTTTCAGTAAGTGAGGCATGCTGAGTGGGATATACAGTAGACTTAGACTGGTATATGGAGCCCATACAGGCCTTCTATTGAAGTCAGATGTGGCCCACCTCTCACAGAATAGATATGATACAGTTTCAGTGAGTGCATATTTACTGTATTGATATTATACTGGTGGTAGTAGAAACCATGAGTGTCAGTGAAGAGTTTCCTATGATGGTGTAAGTGCTGTTTCACAGGCTTCATCCCTGACTTTAAAAAAGAAGTAAAATCTAAAAGAGTAAAAGGTCAAATTTAGATGATAATACAATAACAAAAAATTAGAATAATAAAGAATAACTAGTAAAAGTTCAAGAAAATGTACAGATAAACAGTTTATATTGCTTCAGACAAGCATAGGAACAAGAAAGGAACAAGCAAGTCAGGCATATATGAAAGCTAGCAAGTTAAAAGGCCCTTTTTTGAAAGTGGACACAAAGTTCCGGGACAGGTGTGTGGGCTCACCATCTAATTATGGCATTAAGAGTTGTATTTTGATGGACATTTCAATCAGTAGTAAATAAAATAAACTTAGGGCAAAGTAAAAGAGGCTAAAGTCAAAATATATGAAAGGTACCATGAAAATTGCCATGAGTTTGCGTTTGCGATACAGTGGTCTGAGTGGAAACAAGCACCATTTCATTCCAAAATGCACTGCTCTGCCTTATCTGAATAAACACAGCCAGAGTGTGGGAAGTTGAGCCTTGAAACTCTATAGAGTGAAAAGAACAAATGGAGGGAGGTGGGTAATTCGATAATCTTGAGGCAGCTTCTAAGAAAGCCATAGAATTTACTCCTTGGGAAAAGCAGATCAGAGGAGCAGTAAAATTGAAGTGCTTTTAGTTGCCTAACCTTAAATATGTATTGTTTGCAATGTGTGAAGAAGTGTAGGAGAGATAACTGACAAATATTGGCAGTAAACAGTTTGCAGATATGTTGAAGAAATGTTACTTTTCCCTCATAATGATATGACTTATTCTATTTTGCTAATGACACATAGCAACATTTGAACATAATTAGTAAGAGGAAGTTGATTAAAGTATGGCAAGGCTGTACTTGAGTCCAGTCTTAAGGCTTCCCTATTATTTCATACTGGTCTCAGCCTCAGCCACAGGTCTCTCCTATGGTTTCAATGGTCCAGTTGGCTTTTATTTCCTTTCCTGCCCAGTGTCGCTGGCTGGAGAGGTATCTCTGCTGTCAGTCAGCTGTCAGATCCCCACAGTGACACCAAATTCTTTAAAGAGTAAATGAACAGCAGGCTGAACGGCAGTGTTTCTCTGCCCTCTCTGATTCAAAGTTTCAGTCCAAGCACACCCAGTATCAGTGATGGCTGTGGTTGGGTGTGATCAGAAGTGTGCTTAGTTGCACCTGTGACCACACCCAACAGTGATGTCACATTGTAAAGACACACCATGGAGTACACTTATACATCACTGCAGCACGGTCAGATGAGCCACTGGAGGTCAGCAAAAACAAGATTTTCAGCTGCTGTTCAGCTGCTTTTACAGTTTTTCTCAGTTGTTGTACACACTAACACTGGTTGATACTTGAGACACCATGACCACAAACTGCAACATATGTACCAACCCCCTGAACCAATTCTACTAAAATACAAGCACATTTCCTGCTTTACACTCAGATTGCAGTTCTAAACGACACATTTTTCAAAACACTACAGACAATTCTCTACATGTGGCACAGTCTTCATGAATAAATCTCTTGTGTTCACATGGAGCACACTGCCATTCAAAATGCTAAACTTCAATTTCCTACTATCCACTCTGACTCCTCACATGGGCAAACACATGTTGCACAATTGTTCAATTAGCAATCAGAACTTTAGCAATAAGAGGGCCACAGGTGAGCTCTTCTGTTTTGAAGCAATGGATGCCAACATAGTAGTGAGAGGCATAGCAAGAGGAGTGAGAGTAAGAGGAGGAGGACAAGGAAGAGGAAGAGCAAGACCAAGGAGAGCCATATAGTAATAAGATTTGATAAGATTTGAGTCACTTTGGTTGACCATGTGGTGACCTCTTCTGCAAGCTATGGAAGATTCGCCATGCTAGGCGATACTTCCCCCGCTGCTTGGTCAGGGAGAACATTGCCTGTGATGTTGATGAGGTCCTTTGGCCAGACCCAAACAGATGACAGGATGCAGTCTTATTTTCTTTTTCTTAACAGTATATGCACAAGGCTTATTTTCTTTTTTCTATTGTTTGTTCTGTATGAAGAACACTTTACAAATCCAACTGTGTTTGCTGAGATGTATACAGTATTTCAGAATAAAAAAAATTATATTCTTGTATTTGTGTGTTTTATATTCGAGTATGAAAACATAACAGTTTACAACAGGCTGCTGTACGTACAGTATGTAGTGTAACACTGGAAAATGCAAAAGGCCGACTGATACGATTATCATAGCAGTGTTTTCAGCTCATCATAGTGTTTTCCATTGAGCACATCAGTACTTAGAAATGTCCGTTCATTTGATGGTGTGTGTGTGTGTCATTTGATTTCATTTTCAGAAGACATAACATTGTTTTGAATGCAGTGTTCTGCACTGTCCTTTACAAATGTAGATTATGCTTATTTTTCAGTGTATATTTTCCATGTAACAACCAAGCGCCCTCATTTTTAGCAGATAATTCAACATTACTAGTTGTCCCAGTAATATTTGTTCTTAAAGTGTACTGAGGTAGCATATCACATGATATGGTGAAGCTACGTTAGACTAAATAATGTCTGCTAATAAAAAAATGCAGTTGCAAGAACAAAACTTTCCACTCATATCTTAAGATGTTTGATTTGAAAGAGAACTTGTGCTATCTAATTATAATTATAACTATTCTAATGATATATTAACCCCCTGCTCTTTCATTTGTTTCTATCTGCTGGATGTCTCGTTTTTCTGACTCCCTCTGTGTTGAGTGTTTTGTCAGAGTGGTTGTTATTTGGGGTGTTAAGCTTTGCGCTGTCCCTCACTCTCTGCACAGCTGATTTCTTGTTTCTCTCCTACTCTGCTCTGTGCTGGACTGTTACTGTCTGTAACCATCGTCTCCGCCTCTCTCTGGTAAAGTTTTGCCACCACAGCGAAAAAAAAATCACAAAAGACAACAAAACATTCCGCGATCAATCATCTGATCCACTTCAATACATACACTCTCACGTTAATGTTACTGGAGCCCAAGTCAGTGATTAATGTGATTACATATGTTACCTTTTCAGATCCGCGGCTCCGAACCGGGGTTAGGAGACCTCTAGTTTTATTTTAATTATTTATTATTAATTATTTTAATCCGTAGAACGGAGACTTTTTATTTCTCTTCTGTGGCAGCGAACACAACACACGGCCTTTCAGTAACTATGATGCTGCAGTCTGAGCTCATCCAGACACTTTATGGCTGACTAAAGTAACTTAACTACCATTAATAGCAGGTACTTTTCTGTGGCTGCAGCACCGTGCAGGTACTTCTCTCTCACACCTGGAGAGACTCATCTCCCTCACAAACTTGCTAGACTACTTCACAGGAGGTAACATATATTTACTTATTTTGGGATTCTCAGTGTGAGAAATATGTGATGGTGTGAGCGTGTGAACTGGTTGATATGCATGAGTCGCCAGCTATGTTTATATTTTATGGGAATTTCTGATATACGCCGCCATCACGCTGCCGTCAGTAGACGTTCCTTCCATGCACTCGCCTTAATGTCGCAGCCGGTCTCTCATCTGCAGTCCCAATCAATCCCGTTCAAAACTCCACACGGTATGGCGGCTATGGAAGTGTAGACTGTTCCTTCTCCTGGTAATCCTTAAATTGGCAATATCCACCCGTAATACTAGCAGTAGCTTTAGAGGGCGGCATCTGTAGTGTATGTAGCTACATAACTAACATTCCCGCCTATTCATTTTGAAAGAGCAACAGCCAATGAGGAAACTCCAACACTCGGCCGACTAATCGTGTAACTTCATTACTCACTCATTCACTCACTCACTCAGTGACAGACTTTTGCGTTTGTAGGTCTAGCCAAAAAGGTAGTGGTACTGCAATGTGCAAAAATACGTTGACTTTTTAGGTACTAGTACTTCACTTGAGTATTTTAATTTTATGTTACTTTATACTTCTACTCCACTATATTTCAGAGGGAAATATTGTACTTTTTAGTCTACTTTGTAGCTAATAGTTACTTTACTGATGAATATTTTTCTTGCAAAACATATGATCAGTTTATGAACATGAAGACAACATTAAGTTGCTGCATATGCTGCATCAATGTATCATTTATAACAATCAAATATTATACAATCGATAATAATAATAAAAATCTAACAATCTGCCTAAAAGGTACTTTTGATACTTAAAATACTTAAAATAAAATTTCACAATTTTGGTATTGCTAGTTTTACTTTAGTAAAAGATTTGAATTCCACCGCTGCTGCTCAGCATACAGTATTGTTGATTAGATCAAACTATAATACTAATAAAACAGCAGTGAACCTGTGTGAAGAATACATTTTTTAGCCTCAGTCTTGACTTGGTCTCATGCCTTTGAAGACTCGGTCTTGACTCTGACTCAACTTAAGTGGTGTTGACTTCAGCCCTGACTGAAATATGCATTCTGGTCTGGTGCATGGCCCATCCATATTTGAGGTATAAACACACCACTAACTATAGGACACCAGTAGAACTGAGTGTATTTTCAAATTAAATAACATGTTTTTCTTTTTTTAGTTTGTCGTTTGATTGACAGCTCAGACGGATCAGTCCACTCTCTGCTCCTATCCAGGCTGTAAATGTCACACAGTCAGGAGGGGAAGGCCTGCAGGTCTTAATAAGCTATAGGTTGTATGTGGAGTGTGTGTATGTGTATGGGGGTAGAGGGGTGGCACGGGATCAATTTCAATTTTAAACCATCATAGTGAGGACATTTGGCCAATCCTCACTACTTCTCAGTATTGTTTGAAGGTTCAGACTTTGTTTTAAGGTTCAGGTTAGAATCAAGTTTAGGTTAGGGTTAGGATAAGGGTTGGGATTAGGTATTTAGTTGTGATTGTAAAGGTTGGGTTTAGGGGCCAGGGAATGCATTATGTCAACGTCCTCACAGGTATAGAAAGACAAACACATGTGTGTGTGTGTGTGTGTGTGTGTGTGTTTGTCTGATAGCCTCCAGGGTCTCAGTAAAGGCTGCTTTCTAAAATGGAAACACTGATTAGATTAGAGCACTGACTTCAGATGTTACCACACAGTTCATTCACACACACACACACACACACACACACACACACAGTTTAGAATCCAAAGAGTAAAACCCATCAATATTAATCTAAATAAATGACCTTACAGAGCGCTGACACACTTCTCTCTTACAGTACAATTTTATAATATTATAGATTAAAACAAACTCTGACCTGCCCTTTTATTGCACCACAATAATATTTTTAGGCAGTAATAAAACAGCCACACACATCACTTCTTATTCTTTTATCAATTAACCCAAAGCTATATGAAAAAATATGTTTAACCAAGATAGGACCAAGATAGACGGGCTCTACTTGTTACCTTTATATTTAATCTCATAAAGTCCTTTAGGATGCTACCAGCCAGGAACAAAGATGTAGAACAATCACTCACACATTTTATTATTTTATTAAATTAAAAGCAAACTTTATTACAGTTTTTTTGGCTGGACCGCAGAGGGCCAGCCCTACAAATGCAAAAGTCTGTCACTGAGTGAGTGAGTGATCAAGTTACATGATTGGTCTGCCTATAGCCCACAGGTAGCCTATTTGGGAACGTGTAATCCCAGTCAGAAACTGTCTCTGATTGGTCGGCAAGTCAGGAACACAGCCTCTGATTGGTCAACAGACTCAACCCAAGGCATCATCATATTATTTTTTGCTCTTGCAAACCATCTTTAACCATNTGATGCAATTAGGAGGTCATTTGTAACTTTCACCAATGCTGTCTCTGTGCTATTGTGCGCTCTAAATCCTGACTGAAAGTCCTCAAATAAACTATTGTTATGCAGAAAGTCACACAACTGATTAGTGGCTGCTTTCTCAAGGATCTTAGAGAGAAAGGGAAGGTTAGATATCGGTCTATAGTTGGCTGGAACCCCTGGATCAAGATTAGACTTTTTACGAAGAGGTTTAATTACAGCTACTTTAAAGGACTGTGGTACGTGGCCTGTTAATAAAGACAGATTGATCATATCCTGAAAAGAAATGCTAACTAAGGGTAAAACTTCTTTAAGCAGTCTAGTCCATGTTAATTACCTCATACGTAGTCTACCAGCATTGAGCATTGGTGAATAACATGATTAATGATTAAATTAAATGAGAGTAAAGATGCATCACTGATATTACAACCGACAAAAGCTGCTACTACTTTAGCAGTGTCTTTCCATGTACCTAGTGTAAAACGGCTAACAGAATCTGCAGTGAGATATCAGTATAGTTTGTAGTATAGTATCTACATCTGATTTTAATATGAAATTAAAAAACTGCAATTAGGACTACTGTATATAAACACCCCACATTCTCCATGAAAACATCCTAACAACAAACTGAACATAGTTGTCACCTTTTTCTTCAACATAAATAAATGTCACTTTATTTCATTGTTACCCAGTATTAAAGTGGACTGGTTTGAGAATAATGGGCCCTGTAAGCATTCTAAAAATAATAAGGCGTAAAATATATGTCTAATGTGTCTCTTCTCTACATGTTGTTCTCATAATTTTAAGTTACTAGTAATTTAAGCAACACAATGTTGTAATATGAGAACTTGTTAAATGAAAATAAAGATGCTTCGCTGATATTATAATGACGAACAAAAAAATATGTATTGACAGGAATGTGATTATCCAGTTATTTATCCAGTTATAAGTTATTTATCTGGGAGAAGTGGAGGAGGGTTTAACTTTTACCACAAAGACTGGCATTTTCCATCATCAGCTCCATGGATTGCTCTGGGTAAAAGCTACTGTCAACCAAATACTGCTCACCTTCTCTGTTAACTGAGAGTTGAGTAGGATTATTGTTAACAAAATGTTAACGTGGCTGTGGCACTACATGGCCACTTGCCTTTCTTGGCGAAAAATTGGGAAACAAATTGTTGCCCTTTGTTCTCCCTTTCGGCCCTTTTCTGCCTGTCTTTCCGATTGTGGCACCCTGGTTTTAGTTTTGAGTTTGACATTCTGTACAGACAGCACCGGGCGGCAGCTCTACACACAGACTGAGGCCCCCCTCCCCTTTATGGCAGTACCGGATATTCACCATGATGGAATAAAACTGGAAGAGAAAAAACAGCTCTCCATGTGCAGAGAGTTAGGGAGAGCGCACAGTTTAACACCCCAAATAACATCCACTCTGACAAAACACTCAACACAGAGTGAGTCAGAAAACAAGAGACATCCCGCAGATAGAAACAAATAAAAGAGCAGGGGAGTTAATAGATGATTAGAATAGTTATAATTAGAATAAGTTCTCTTCCAAATAAAACCTCTTAAGATATGAGTGGAAAGTTTTGTTCTTGCAACTGCATTTATAAAAAAATTTCACTCAAACATAGCTTAACCATGTCATGTGATACGCTACCTCAGTACACTTTAATAACAAATATTACTGGGACCACCATAAATTGCAGATGAACATTTAATATCCAGGAATTCACATTATAGACACAACCACTGACTATGCCTGTAACAATCTGGCCACCATAGAGCACATTGACCATACATGGTCCAGCCATATACTAGGTTTTTACCTAGTCCTAATGCTGTTATCATACCTTAACGCTATTGTGTCTTATCAACTGTAAAGACTATAGCTGGTCATTAAACCTGCATGAATCAAATTTCTTTGCCACCTGGGGCAGAACCCCACAACAAGTTGTCCATCACACACACATTTTGAAGTTATGATGTGTTCGCAAACATAAAAAGTAAAGTTGTGGGTCGTAAAACCAAAACATTGAACTGAAAGATGCTAAAAAGCTCTGTAGAGCCGAAGGGAACTGCAGAGTTGATGCTCATTTTCTGTGGCAACACATTTCACATAGGCATTTCATCCATTGTTTATACAAAAATATTGATGCAGCTTTAAACCTTTGAAATGAATGAAAGAATTTAAAGAGGTGTGTTTGGCAAACAGGAACACTGAACTCCATGATTTGATTTCCTGCCTTTCATTCTTTTCAACAGAACTATTTAATAGTGGAAAATCATGGAAAAGACACAGCATTGTAGATCAACACCAAGTCCACCCTGTAAATCCCTGGGATTATTTTACATAGGGGATAACTGGTTATAAAACAGTCTCAATTTAATACTGATGCCTCTATATGACCTACATAAGCAAACGAGACCAACAGCAAGAAGATTGGCTATTGGTTACTCTTAATGCCTGCCACCAGGTCTGATTTTTCCACGACATCAGATGAAACACCGCTGGGGTTTGCTCTGGTTGAATTCCAGTTGCTTCAGCCGCTAACTGAAGGCTGAAGGTCCGTCTCCAGAGCTGCCACCCGCTCTCCTCCCGGAGAAGTAGTCTCCTTGCAGTGGGGAGTGAAACGGAGGGAACATGTAACCTAACGTTAGGTGAAACACTACCGCCTTTGTCCACAGGGACTGCCAAAATCAACACCAAATGAAAAGTTCCATAGAACTGCTTTAAGCTTTAATAAAAGTCTGTCTATTTAACAAGTAGAGAGGAAAAGTAAAAGAGTACAAAAAAAATTCAAGCACCTAGTGTCTGAAAGAAAATCAATGAGATCTTTTTTAGGCATTTACATTTTTTGTGCCCAGGGATGCTGCCAAAGATTTTGGACCCCATGAAAGAATATACTATTTGGCCCCCATAGGTCACCCATGTAGGCTACAATGCTGTAACAAACCACACCCCACACCCATTTGATGACCCCAAACATTAATAATAAATTTATCTTCTCAGGCTGGAATCTCTACTGTAGTCTGATGTTAAGTCATTCGTAGTCTACTGGCATTGAGCATTGGTGTATAACATGATAATATATAGTGTATCCTATAATAGTATCAACATCATAATTTCAACTTCCCACATTTTCTGACTTTCTGATGAACACTGAGCAGGTCTGCACATACTACTTATGCATATACTAATACTATAATTTTGTATATGGTGTACTATAATATAGTAATATATAGTATAACATCTGAGGAACTACTTTATGTACATCATTATTATTATTATTATTATTATTATTATTGCGTGATAATAATTAGTTATTTATTTTGAATGATCTCTGCTCTGGGAGAAGTAGAGCAGGGCATTTTCCATCATCAGCTCCACGATGGATTGCTCTGGTAAAACTAGCTACTATCAACGAACTGCTGCTCACCTTCTTCTCCTTCAGCAGAGTTGGGTCAGACTGGGGCGAATGATGGTGGGTTCACTGGAGCTGCATCTGCATGATGAGGGCAGAACTGATTATTGATTAAAAGTGTTGATTAAATTTTGGCTAAATAAACAAAATGTAATGACTGTAAGAATGTTGTAAGTGGATAATGTTGATCTATAGAGTGTATTCAAGCGAAATCAAACCACAAGAGTGATGTTATTGTACTGTAGCTAGCTTGCAACTGGCTTCAACATGAAGCCGGGGTATTATTAACAAAATGCTGACATGGCTGTGTAGGTTGTCTTGGCCACTACATGGGCACTTGCCTTTCTTGGAGAAAAACTGGGTAACAAATTGTCGCTCTTAGTTCTCCTTTTCAGCCCTTTTCTGTCTGTCTTTCTGTTTCTAGCACCCTGTTTTTGGTTTTGAGTGAGACATTCTGTACAGACAGCGCCGGGTGGCCGCTCTACACACAGGCCGAGACAGACTGTTGGTTAGTTTTCACCGTTCCTGACTCGTGAGCGCAGCGAGGTAGGACTGAACCATTCAATGTTTGTACTGAGGGGTGTGATATGGCAGGCCACCTGGATGATTTTAGCAAAAACTGTGACATTTAGGCATTTATACACATGACTTGCTACAAGATACTGAACTCTGTTAGCAATGTTTAGCCATTATAGTGATTTAAAATGTCCTATACTCAAAGCGGTTCTCTTATTATAATCAATCATCTTATTTTGTTAAGATTTTCGTTATCTTTTGTAGACAAATAGCAGTTACAGAGGAAGGAGTTCAGATTGTGTTTAACTCAAAACAATTGCTCTCATAGTTAATACTCAAGAAGAAAAAATAGGTACTGTTGTTGGTACTTCAGCAGGTTTGTCAGTACAGGGGATCAAAGCAGCAAACATTTAGCTAAATTAAGCAGTTTCTCTAACCAGCTTAAAAAAACGCACACAGAACAATACAAAACAAAGACGGTATTACAATGAAAACACCATAAAAAATGTATGAAAAGCACCAGATCATCCATGGCGACATGGCTGATCCCCCTTTAAAGTTATAATCCTTCAGACTTTAATTGAATGAAACCCTATTTTACTATTTATAATTGACAGTTTTTCAACAATAGCCATTCAGTGTATTTGCTTTCATTAATTACATTCTGTAGTTTTCATTGCTAGTAGTGGAGTTCGCCCGTTGAGATGCTGGATATTGGTATTATGTAAAATAACCTCGGCTTGGCTTGACATGACTTCTTCCAGCACAAAGTACAGCTTTCTGAGCTTCTGGCAATGGAAACCTTTGGAAGAAAAAAAAGTCCAGTGGAAAAGTTACTTACAACATTTGATCCTTTTTAATAAAAATAAATCTTCCATGGAGGTAAATGAGCATTTCATTTAGAAAAACACAACATCTAACAATGTCACTAATGTGAGGGACAGAGGCTGGCTCTTTTTTGTTTGGAATCATTATACAAATCAATCAAAATTCATTGGAGAATATAGTTCGCTGAGAGGTAACATGGAGGTCAATCAAATAAGCTGTCTAATAATTATCAATAACAGGTCTATCCTAAACAAAACAGACTTCCTTTGTGTCAACATAAACACGCCAGACTACAAGGAGAGAAGTGTATTATTAGGAGCAGCACATGTCTGTACACTCATAAAATGAATAAATGGTGTGGATATGGTGGTTATGGCGATTATGATGTGTGTGCTGTGAGTTTCTGCCAGCCCATTCACCTAATTCTGTGAACAACACACACTCATATGAAATCTGACAACTGCTCCTGGGATGTGGTCATGTTCCCTGTTGTAGTATTCACAGATATTACATGAGTACACACAGGGTCATGTGTGTTTAGAGGTGGTAATAGAGGTTTATTTAAGCCTGTACCAATTAACATCAGGATGATGAATGAAGTGGCTCAGAGTGTGTGTGTGTGTGTGTGTGTGTGTGTGTGTGTGTGTGTGTGGACAGACTCAGCTGCTCATCAGGGATGGGGCCGGCCAAATGCAAGATCCTCCCACCATTAATGATGAGTCTGCACACACACACACACACACACAGTGAACACACATATTGAAGCTGTCAAGCTGTGATCAATGAAAGCTGGTCCAGACAAAAGAATCACACGTTCTGGACAATAAACTGCTGCATTTGCATAGAGTGAGGA
>NTHP01000477.1:1502-21288 GCA_003416845.1 Oplegnathus fasciatus
TACTGACACTACTACTGATACTACTACTGATACTGATACTACTACTACTACTGACACTACTACTGATACTACTACTGATACTGATACTACTACTACTGACACTACTACTGATACTGATACTGACACTACTACTGACACCACTACTGATACTACTACTGATATTGATACTACTACTACTACTGACACTACTACTGATACTACTACTGATACTGACACTACTACTGACGCTACTACTGATACTACTACTGATACTGATACTGACACTACTACTGATACTACTACTGACTACTGATACTGACACTACTACTGATACTACTACTGATAGTACTACTGATACTGATACTGACACTACTACTGACACTACTACTGATACTGACACTGACACTACTACTGATACTGCTACTGATACTGATACTGATACTACTACTGACACTACTACTGATACTACTACTGATACAGATACTGACACTACTACTGACGCTACTACTGATACTGCTACTGATACTGATACTGATACTGCTACTGATACTACTACTGATACTGATACTGACACTACTACTGACACTACTACTTATACTACTACTGATACTGATACTGACACTACTACTGATACTACTACTGATACTGATACTAATACTACAGTTACTACTACTGACACTACTACCGATACTGATACTACTACTGATACTGATACTGATACTAATACTACAGTTACTACTACTGCAACATGAATCACTGTGGCGAATATAGATTCACTGTAATCTCACAAGATTGAACTGTCAGAACTTTATTTACATTCCTGAGTTCACTAATAAAACTGCAGTTAAACATTAATTTATTTCTACAGAGAGATCAAGTGGAGAATAAACACACAAACATATTCTATATATATGTTATATATTTCATTTTATTTATTCTATATTTTTCCTCACAGATGGAGCCGACTCACCTGATGCTAATGGTAAGAGTGGGATTATTTTATGAAAACTGCCTGTCAATAAAGTAGAAGAATTACATCAAAAGTCTTTGAGAATCAAACATACTTTTACTTTTGAAATCCCATGTGCAAAGAGTAATGAGCCAATCATTCATGATTTATAATGATATCATTCTACTGTGCAGTGTTTTATATCCAGATGGTTTGTTTTTTATGTTATGTATTCTTTTGTTGCTGAACTAAAGAAACACTTCCAGTTGGCTGGACAATAAAGCTGTATTATATTTTAAATAATGAGTCAGAGCTTGTTGAAGTCAGTGATTGGCTGTGACTCACTGTCAGTTTGTGTGTTTCAGGAAACGGTCGACAGACGCTGCTGACAGACACAAACGGAGGTAAACTTTCACACCTCTCACAATAACACAAACACAAATTTCTACTGGAAAACCTTGTAAGTCCAGTTCTCTGTTTTCAGATTTTCACAGTAAGAACGTCGAACATTCAAACACACGGAACACAGTTTGATTTTCTTATTTTAGGGACGTTTAAACTGAAGCTAAGTATATATATGTATACAGCTCCTACATATTTACCATATATATATGATATGATGTAGTATGTATGTTAACTGTGGTTTTAATAACCAGCTGACTTCAGATCAGATCTTGTACTTTGACTCTGTTCTTGTTTCAGTGACGGATCGACTCATTCCCTTCAGTGAACTTCAGACTCAGAACCTCCAGACTGACCTCACAGGTAAAGTATTGATCCATCAGTCTGAACTTCAGTTTTGAAAATAACTTCATAAATATCAAATCAATTAGGGACTTAATTAGTAATTAATCAACCTAATGAGGATGATGATGTAATCACATGTTATGATGATGTCAGCAGGTGGAGCAGAAACAGTGACCAGTATTCACATCGACCTCACAGGTGAGAGAGAGGGATGGATAGATCAATAAATCAATAGATTAATTAGCAGTATTGATTGCAGATAGAAACCTGACTCTGTGTTTTGATTGGTTCCAGCTTCAGGTCTTGGACTCGGCCATGATGTCACCGGTAAGACTTGTTGTTATGACGACCGCATCTCAACCACAACATCAGGAGTTTGTTTGTTTTACCTGCAATTTGTTAATTCACCTTTGGGCACTCACTTCCTGTCACAGAGTCGTCCCCCGTTGTCCTCCACACAGAGTCCGTAGACAGCTTCACACACACACTGCGACCAGGTACACCTGTTTGTCACACACCTGTCTGTCTACCTGTCTGTCTGCACACCTGCCTGACACATACCTGTCTGTCTGTCTGTACACCTGTCTGTACACCTGCCTGACACATACCTGTCTGTCTGTCTGTCTGTACACCTGTCTGACACACACATCAAGTCAATTTTATTTACATAGCGCCAAATCACAACAAAAGTCATCTCATGACACTTTACATATAGAGCAGGTCTAAACCGTACTCTTAATAATGTTATTTACAGAGACCCAACAATTCCCACCATGAGCAAGAACTTGGAGACAGTGGCAAGGAAAAACTTCCTTTAAGAGGCAGAAACCTCGAGCAGAGCCGGGCTCTAGGTGGGCGGCCATCTGCCTCGACCGGTTACGAGCTTGTTAGTACACACAAAATACATTCAAGGTTAGTACCGATGTAACAACCCAGGAGAAACAGGCCACACAACATGTTTTTCTATATATTCAAAATCTGCCATAAATGAACAAACATAGAAATCAATGAAACTAAGTTAAATACAAACTGTTCAGCGACTGACGTTGCCGACTCTTCTCCACGTGGCTGACCAGGTGGCTCAGCTGTAATGAAACCACAGTAACTTTAAACACGCAGAAGTTACCTTGTTGGTAATTAAGAGGAAAGTTACACGATTTCTCGACTAACTATCTCAACAGTCACAGCTCTTAAAAGTTGTGAAGGGTACCAGACATTTGGTAAATGACTAAATGTTGTTTTTACACTGCAGTCCAACCGACGAATAGTTGCAGCCCTAAATGTAACTCATCATTTTCTTATCAAATAATAGTTTTAATATATAATGTGTCCCTTTAGGCTGTATAACTATAATATATATATCAACATTAGAAATCTATGTTTGGATAATTACAGGAGGGTAAAACATAAATAAGCATATACATATAAAATATAAAATATAGAATACTACTGTAAAAATGTAAAATGAAATAAATTAAAATCCTGTGTATAATAATAGAATATATTTTGTGTTTAGCCGACTTCCTGGAGCCTATAAAAGCATATATGCGTGCTCCCGTGTGCGCGCGCACAACCTACAATCTGTCCAGGTTGACTCGTGAACGCGCATGGCCGTCAGCTGCTGTCACACAGGCAGCAGCGTCCAGGTAGGTGAAGTCACACGGTGTTAACAGGAGGGAGACCGGAAACCGCTGCAGCGTGGCTTCAAAATAAAAGCGTGGAACAAGTGTACAGTAGATGTATCGAAGACCTTATTGGAATCATAATATTGATTATGTCCAGTTGAAAAAAAAGTCTCGTATAAAAACACAAGGCTTATGTAAGTGTTGTAATGATTAGCTGATTAACTGAACAATTTAGATAATTAATCTTTTAAGTCCATTATCAATCGTTCGCTGTTTTTTATGTTTTATATCATGTAAATGAAAATCTTTGGGTTTTGAACAGTCGGTCAGTCGGACCTTTGACTTTGAAATATTGCGTCCTGATGTTTTAAAGGCTTTACAATTAATAAATCAATGAATTAATCGATAATGAAATGTATTAGTTGTTTTATTTTAATTGCTGCTCTAATCTTTAAAAAATGCCACAGCAAACCCTGCACTTTTAGTCTCTATATTGTTTTCTCTGATTTGTTTATCAGAACATTTGTTTATTTATGTAAATAAATAAAATATAAATAAAAACCTCCCTTTAAAACAGACAAAACCAAACCTGGAGTCTGCTGACACTAACGTGCACTTCTGTTAACACGATGACAAGATGTTGTGAAAGTGTTGACCGGAAGTGGCGCAGTTTATTGTGAAAACCTGACGGTCCTGGAGCATCCTGACGTCTTCTCAGAGCACAAAGTGAAAACGCGTCGTCCTCCTCGCGCGCTACGATGCCCACACGGACCCACAAGGACAGGCTTTAATCAGCTGCGACGCCTTCAGGGACGTTCGTCTTTATTTTTCCTGCTCGCTTGTTTTTTCATTTGAACGGAAACCTCTTTTGTCCGCCGGATACCGATGGCCACCACCGCCACCGTCCCCAGCATCAGCACCACCAGCGGAGGGCCGTCGGGCCAGCCAGGACGGCCGGGACTCAACCAGCACACCTAGCAGGTCGCTTCACTGTGAGTATCCTCATCTGATCTCTATTTAAAACAGCTAACATGCATCAAACTGCAGGCAGGAGCGGCTCATCCGGATAAACGTGCTCACTTGTGGAGGATGCTCTTATATTTTTGCCTCCTTGTGAGGACATTTGGTGAGGATACACACACACACACACACACACACACTGCCTACACATCATAAGGGTGACTTTTATCATTAAACTGATTTATTTGGATCAATCTAAGAGTGAATTTAAACATTTCCCTTCAACATTAAGTCTCCATTATAGAACCAGAGCCACACTCAGGCAGCTCGGAGGGTTTTATTCGCCCTCGTGTTTGTCTCAGAGGTGGAAATGTAAAATAGAGCCCTGTGGGACCTTCAAGTGTCTCTGGTTTTTCATTATGCTGTCTCAGTGGACTCACAGATTGGACGACATCCGACACAATTAATGTGAACGGCAGATGGGGACGAGTTGGGGGCGGGGCGGGGGGTCATAGTGGGGTGGGCAGGGGGTCATCTGAGGCACCGACCCCCACATGAGATGGAGATAAAACACAGATAACCTTTGATTGATTGAACAGCAGCAGAAGTTAATGATATAAATAAATAAAAATATAAAATAAAGGCTACATTAGGAGCATATTTTTAAGTATATAAAAACAAAAATAAAAGGTTCTTAATACTTTATAAAACACAACAAATATATAATTATAAAGTGTATGGAGGACAAAAGTAGTCACAAATAAGGTTGTAATAAAACAAGAGTCAACAGCCTCTGCGAGGTTGTGCTATAATAAGAATAATCTATATTATATTATTGGATTATAATTATTGATGCATTAATGTGTTCATCACTTTAATGCTGCAGCTGGTGAATGTGGAGCTGATTTTACTTTACATACTGCTTATATAATTTAGTTATTGATTATATTTTGTATTGTTAATCTAAATCAGTAAAATAACTAAAGCTGTCAGACAAACGCAGAGGAGTAGAAAGTACAAAGTAGCAGAACATAGAAATACTCAAGTAAAGTACAAGTACCTCAGATTTGTACTGGTCATAAAGCAAAGTGACACGTTAACGTGTTGACCTGATGGTGGCGCGAGATGAAAAGTCGGTAGGATTCATCCTGAGAGGAACATGAACGTCTGAACCACATTTCATCACAATCCATCCAACAGTTGTTGAGGTGTTCCAGTCTGGATAATTTACAACATTTAATATCTGGAGGGTTGTAGAGAGTCTCGCAGTGTTAATAATTGATATTTAAGAGTTAAAAGTATCCTGTATTAATAATAATAATAATAATAATAATTATATGTCAGCAAATAGTCTTTTTTTTAATAAACACATTACAGAGAAAAGACAAAAAACACAACTGTCTCCACAGGGGACATTTTTCTGCACACTTACTTCTGATACTTGAAGAACATTTTCCTGATTATATTTACATTATACAACATTTTCAATGCAGGACTTTTACTGGCAGTACTAACAGAGGATTTTTAGTGGTAGTTTATTTCAGTGTGGTATTAGTTTTACTTAAGTAAAGGATCTGAATACTTCCTCCACCCCTAGCTATCAGTGTAGCTCTAATTATAATCTGTCTTTTAAAATCCGTCCTGCTCTGGGTTGCAGGGGGGCAGGAGACTTTCCCAGCGTCAGGATTTGAGAAATACTGAGGTCATGAGTCCCTTAATGTTTCCCACTGAGACACAAAAAAAGTCTCTAAAATGTTTTTTATTTATATTTTTCGTATTTTATGTATTCAGTTAACTGGCCAATTATATTTTCTGTACATTTTATTCCCAAATATAAAAGTGTAAATGCTGCTTCACACCTTTCTGCACGCTGCCAGGAACAAAATTCAGCTGGAGAAATACTGAAGACTGATTTGCTGTTGAATATATCAAGTTTAAAAATATCTGAATCAGTTCTATTTGGTTTTCTTTTCTTTCACGCAACTGCGGCGATGCCAGTTAACATGTTTACAGGTGAGAAGAGAAGAAGAGTTTTGTGTTTGAATGAGGAGGTAGAGCTCTAAAATCATAACGTATATTCATTTTTTCCTCTGGAAATTTAAAAGTAGCCTGTAACATACAGTGAACCAGTGGTAGAAGAAGTACTCAGTCACAAAGTAGAAATACTCTGTTACAGGTAAAAGTCCTGCATTCAAAACCTTAAAATATACTTAAAGTACAAAACTTACTGGCCCATTTCAGAATAATATATATTATATCATTCAGTTATAATTATTGATGCATTAATGTGTTCATAACTTTAATGTTGCAGCTGGTAAAGGTGGAGATCATTCTTTACTTTTTATACTGTTGGGTAGCTTGAGAATTTCACCAAGGGATCACTAAAGTCTTAATTTTATTAATATTACGTCTTAATTTATTTGTTTATTATATTTTGTATTATCAATCTGAACCAGCAAAGTAACTAAAGTTATCAAATTAATGTAGTGCAGTAAAAAGTGCAATATTTCTCTCTGAGATGTGATGGAGTAGAAGTAGAAAGTAGCAGAAAATGGAAATACTCAAGTAAAGTACCTCAAAATTGTACTTGAGTAAATGTACTTAGTTACTTTACACCACTGCAGTAAACCCACTCTTACTGACCTTGTCTGTACTTTATTCCGTCTATTTTATGTTACATTTGTGTACTTTTAAAAAAGCAATACAAGTTAAAGAAAATACTTCTTTTGTTGTAGTTTTTGATCGTTGTACGTGAACTCCTCCCTCATTAAAGACAACTTCATGTACCGTAACCGTTCATGTTTCCTCTCTCCTAGGCTGAGGACGCCCACATCAGACCGAGCTGCCTTAACCGACCCCAACAGGACTCATCATCATTAAGCCTCCTCATCATGACGAAGCAGAGAGTCGGCTGATAAAACCTGAAACCAGAATCTGAAAGATGACAGACAGCAGGAGGAGGAGGGAGCTGTGAGACGCTGAACGGGAAGAAAATTGGGACAAAAAGGATGTGAATTTAATCTTCATGTGCTCTTCATTAACCCACACTCTCCTGCCATGACTGAGATCTGAACACCTGGAACAACATTTCAATCCAGCATCGAAAACCAAAACCAGGGACTTTCAGCTTCCTGAGAACCAACAATGTAGAGAAGACAGCAGTGACGATTGTTGACTCATCAGCTGTTGGACAACAGTCCAGCTTTCTAAAGACGACCACGATTGTCTCTTCCTGACGAAACCTGGAGATTTTTTTTTGAAGAGTTGAAACTGTTTCAGTCAAAATATGTTTTTGTAAATATGAAATTTAAAATCAAAGACAGCAAATAAGATTGTGTTACAGACAAAAAAGGGCGAAGACTCCATTTACTGACCTCTTCAACAACCAAAACAACAACTGAGCCACAAAAGATTGTACAACAACACAATCAACAGAGCCAAACTGTCTGGAAATACGTCCACAAGTCCACAAGTTGGAACAAAAAACACAAAAAGGTGGAAAAACAAATCCATCTGTTGATTTAAGGGACTAAAGTTTGTACAGAAACACATTTTGGACTCCACGATGACGCATCTACACGCTGGTCTGAGCTCAGAGACGACGGAGAAGGCTCGCTTAGAGCTGAATGAGAACCCGGACACGCTGCATCAGGACATCCAGCAGGTACTGTGTGTTAGTCCGTCTCTCAATACTGTCTGACTTCCTGTTTGTGGCTCTCAGCTCTGAGCCCGTTGGTTCCCACTGAAGACATAAATCTTTAGGAAATAGTGCATTTGTTGGGGACTATTTCCAGCAGCGGATGAATCCCCATTTGNTGCTGTAGTGAGTATTTGGGGCAGCAGGACGGTGTATGTGGGACTGAGTCAAAATAAACTCCAGTGTGTGTGTTCATGGTGATGAAGGAACATGTCACCCAGGGCAACAGTGTGGCTCGTTGATGAGTTTTAATAGTTTTTATGGCTCAGAGGAAGAAGAGACATCAGCTGTGATACAAACACAGTGCCCCTACTGACCTACTGCTTGTGGTAATTTGATTAAACACAACTTTAATAGGACAATGCATCATGTGAGCACAATATAAACAAAAATAATAAAGTTTAGGTTTTGACGCAGGACCCGTCTAAAAGACTTAACTGTCGTAACTGACCTGTCTTAACTCATGTGGTATTTGCAGTAAAGCTGGGACTTTTGGGGCCCATCAGGATTTGGGGGCCCAGGGCAGTTCCTCATTTTGCCTGGTTAGTGATCCAGCCTTCAAGCTAAGCCTGACAAGCTGAATATGTCCCAAAATGGCCACCATACAGAGGATTAGCCCTTTTGATTGACCGTATTTCCTCAAATAGTGGCCGGGGCCTTTATTTCTAATCTTCTTCTGTTTGAAGTATATTTGCTCACATTTTAGCGTGAAGCCTGCTTGTTTTCATGACCTTCTCCCGTCTGCCCCGTTAAAGTTACTGCATCATGCTGTTAATGCAACCTCAACACTTCCTGTGTCTGTTTCAAATTAAAAGCCCTCTGGTGTTTTCAGTAGACAGAATCTCTTCCTTTCTTAACAAGGCTTTTATTGTGAAACATTTGCAGGATAACTTGCCATACGGTACTTCAAATGCAGCTGCTGCCATCTTGTGGCACTTGTACATTACTACAAAATACAGTGTGGCTGAGACATTAACACACAGACGCCTGCAGTGACTGAAATAATCACACTTTAGATGAGTAATCCAGAACAACAAAGGTGTTGAAAATAGCAGGATTATGTTGTTGAATTTATTAAATTATGTTTAGTTGGCAGCACATTACATACCAGGCTCCAGGAGTTTATCCACCCCGGCCTGTATCTGGGACCTTTATGTGTTTGTGTCGACCACGCCACAGCTTTTATTTGAGGAAATATGGTACAATATGACGTGTTCTCTCCTCTGGCGCCACCCTCAGGACAAACTTTACATTTCCTATTCCACTACTGGTAAAGTCAGTTAACTGGAACTGGTCCTGATGGTCCTGATCAGTCTGATTAGTCACCTATAATATAATTGATCAATGGCAGCACTGTGTACATGTTTTTAACTTAAACTCTACTGCCTCCTAAAAAACCCAAGTACAAGACCTTTGTTAGCTGGATCAGCTGATGATGTTTCCGTCTGTGTTAACTCGAGGTGCGGGACATGATTGTGACGCGGCCCGACATCGGTTTCCTGCGGACGGACGACGACTTCATCCTCCGTTTCCTGAGAGCCCGGAAGTTTGACCAGGTGGAGACCTTCAGACTGCTGGCCCAGTACTTCCAGTTCAGACAGCAGAACCTCGACATGTTCCAGAGCTTCAAGGTCCGTTTGTGATTTTACAGTTTGAATAAGAAGCTGCCGATTCAAGCTCTGGTTTCAAAAACTACTCGTAGAAGTTATCGTACTCTTCGTCCTGAAGTCGGGTATTGTGTGTGTGTGATCTTTCTCGTGTGTCAGGTGGACGACCCTGGGATTAAACGGGCCCTCATGGATGGTTTCCCAGGTGTACTGGAGACGCCAGACCAACATGGCCGAAAAATCCTCATCCTGTTCGCCTCGAACTGGGACCAGAGCAGGTAACACACACACACACACACACACACACACACACACACACACACACACACACACTAACCCTTAACCTAACCTTAAACCAGGTCTTCACCCTAAAATTGAATGATTTACGTGATGGGAACTTGAGTTTCGTCCCCAAAAGGAAGGCGAATCCCCACAATGTAAACATATTTATGTCCCCACAACATGAGTAATATATGTCCACACACACACACACACACACACACACCTCTATTGATTAGAAACACAAAGAGCCTAATGAGTCATTTCTGTACTTACACTTAAAATAGACCAGAACAGCCAGTGTTGTAGTTAAGACTCACAGCGTGAAAGACCGTCACACTCTCTCTAACTATTGATTAGCTGTTGATTAACACACACACGTTTCCTGATCTCCTCCTCCTCCTCCTCCTCCTCCTCCTCCTCCTCCTCGATCAGGAACTCGTTCACAGACATGCGGGCGATCCTGCTCTCTCTGGAGGTCTTGATAGAGAACCCGGAGCTCCAGATCAACGGTTTCATCCTCATCATCGACTGGAGCAACTTCTCCTTCAAACAGGCCTCCAAGCTCACCCCCAACATCCTGAAACTGGCTATAGAGGGCCTTCAGGTAAACAACAACAACAACAACAATACTGTAAACACCTTGTTCTTTAAATGTGGTTTAACTAACGTTATTGTCTCCTTTCCCTCTTTCCTCTCCTTGTCTCCTCTCCTCTCCTTGTCTCCTCTCCTCCTTCCTCTCCTTGTCACCTCTCCCCTCCTCCCCTTGTCTCCTCTCCTTCTTCCTCTCCTTGTNACCCCCAACATCCTGAAACTGGCTATAGAGGGCCTTCAGGTAAACAACAACAACAACAACAATACTGTAAACACCTTGTTCTTTAAATGTGGTTTAACTAACGTTATTGTCTCCTTTCCCTCTTTCCTCTCCTTGTCTCCTCTCCTCTCCTTGTCTCCTCTCCTCCTTCCTCTCCTTGTCTCCTCTCCCCTCCTCTCCTTCTTCCTCTCCTTGTCTCCTCTCCCCTCCTCGTCTCCTCTCCTTCTTCCTCTCCTTGTCTCCTCTCCTTGTCTCCTCAGGACAGTTTTCCCGCTCGGTTTGGAGGAATCCATTTTGTGAATCAGCCGTGGTACATTCACGCCATGTACACCATCATCAAACCTTTCCTCAAAGACAAGACCAGGAAAAGGGTGATGACTCCTCCCTCTCTCTTCTCCTCTTTTCATTTCATACATCCTGTTTTCTTCTGTCCTCTTCTCACCTTCCTTTTTCTTCTCTCTTCTATTTTCTTTCTTTTCTGTCATTTCGTCTCCTTCTTTTCTGATCTCCTCCTCTCGCTCCCTTCATCTCTCCTCTTCTCCTTCCTCTACCATGTCTTTGTTATCTCATCTCCTCTTTTCTTTCTTCTTCTCCTCTCCTCCATTTCATTTTCACTTTTTCTCTTTTTTCAATTGCTGTCTTTTTGTCGTTTCTCTCCTCTCTTGATTAACATCCTCCTCTCCTCTCCTCTCCTCTGCTCCTTCCTTGTTTGTCCTCTCTTGCTTCCTGTCCTATTTCCTTTCCTTTCCTCTGTTCTGCTTGTTTCCTCTTTGTCTCCTCTCCTTGTTTCCTCTCTATGTCTCCTCTCCTCTCTTCTCCTCCTCAGATCTTCCTCCACGGTAACAACCTGAACTCGCTCCACCAGCTCCTCCAGCCCGAGTGTTTGCCGTCGGAGTTCGGAGGGACTCTGCCTCCGTACGATATGGGCATCTGGGCCCGAACGCTGCTGGGTCCGGACTACAACGACGAGACCGAGTACACGCTGACCTACGACGCCCTGCACGTCAGGGAGAACTGTGGAGGAGGAGGAGGAGGAGACAAGGAGATGATGAAGAGGTGAGGAGAGAGATGGAGGAGCAGAAGTCTGTTTTTTCAATGGGATTAAATAACAGGTCCTGCTGATGCTGTAACACTTACATACTTTTACTTAAGTAAGGTTTGAATGCAGGACTTTTACTTGTAGTGGAGTATTTTCACAGTGTGGTTTTAGTACTTTTACTGCAGTGAAGGATCTGAATACTTCTACAGGATCTGTGTGTGTTTCAGGTCTCAGTCGGTGGTGGAACCAGGAACTCTCCGACAAACAGACCGAGAGACCAGCACACCACTACTGGCCCTGGACTGAACACACACACACACACACACACACACACACACACACACACACACACACACACGGTACCAGCTGTGTATTAAGCTGGTGGATTTGAACTTGTGTCCTGTTGATCTGAACTCTAACAGTGACTGAACTTCCTGTACAGGACACACACACACACACACACACACACACACACACACACAGTCTGTCCTGTCTCTGAGCCGTCTAATGCCTCCCAGCTGAGCCTCTCTCCAGCCAGCAGCATCTGTCCTGATGTCCTCGACGACAACAACAACAACAACAACAACAACAACACACTCTGAAGTGTGTGTTTGTGTGTCGTCTTCTCCACGACTGCGTGCTTCAAGTTTCGTTGATTCTGTCGGAAACACGCAGGAATGTAACACCGTGATCACGTTTAATCCGTGACGCGATTCTGTTTCTGTGGGCCGAGAATCAAACGTGGTGAAACATTAAAGGACGCGGTGAAACTTTATTTAAACTATTTCTCTAATAACTGTTAATTAATAACGTCAGAGAGCAGATATGACGTCAGACAACACAAAAATTAAATATGCTACCATATCCATAATTAAGAAACATTTAAAGCAGGCGGCACCAACAAGGATTCATTTAAACAAAGATTCAGATTGTTTTAGTTTAAAATAATAAAACCAGATTTAAACAGATGAAGGAGAGTGTTCGCGTTGGAGGAACCATGTTGATGGAACATTCGTTGTTCGTATTGCACTATCAATATTAATGGAGTTTTATCACTCCTGTTATTTATTTGTCTTATTTCAGTTGTGGAACTACAGTTCCCATAATGCTTCAGGGGATGTAAATAGGAAGTATAATTTTGCCCTAAAGTCAGTTATCTGTTGGCTACAACTTGAGCCCTGTTTATTTTAGCCTGTATTTGTTCACATTTTTATGGAAGCCCATTTTCGCCAATGTAATGAAAAAAAAGATCCTATAAATCATTATAATGAGAAACGTTCTCAAAATAATGAGTTAGTATCTACTTTGAGATACTCAGTCATTATTTCAAGAAAGTTTCTCATTATAATGACTTACAGGATCTTTTTTTTCATCATATTGGCGGAAATGGGCTTCCATACATTTTGGCAAATTAGCACCATTAAAACTATGCCGATTTTGGTATTAGCACTACCCATGGACAACTATCACTGGATTACTTTGATACTGAAGAAAACTTAAAAAAGTGAAGATTCTCAGGCAAGTTCTGCAGTCATAAGAAGCGTCTTTTTTACCACGATTTCTAATCAGATTTATGGATGTTTATTTGCAGTGGATACAGATATACTGACAGAAAGTGTAAATCACACAGAATCTAAAAATGTGTGCATCATGTCTGTGTGTTCAGGTTAGACTGAGTTATGACTCCGAGAAGGAGTCTGATTTTTGCCTCACGTCCCTTCACAGTTTGAAAATCTCTGGAGCAGTCGATCGACTGAAAATGAATCACCAACAGATTTGATAAACAATTAATTGAAAAAAACACCAAACATGCACCAGTTTAAGTTTCTTTATGCTTTTCTCTGTTTTACATCATTGTAACCTGAATGTTTTGGGGTTTTGGGCTGTTTGTAGACTCCCAAAACTTTTTGACTTTTCATAGACTAAAGGATTAATTGGTCAATCGAAAAAATATTGATTTAAACCAGGTGAATATTGGATTCATCAGGTGGACACATTAACCATTTAATGAGGTGATAACTGTGTTTACAGCTCGTTTCTGCTGCCCCCGAGTGGCCAAAAATCAATTAATGCAGCTTTAAAGAAACGTTTCACATTAGTCTTGTTTGATTTAGGTTTAAATAAACAGAATGATAAGACAAGTCATGATTTAATCCGGGATTAAAGTTAATCCTTGTTGGTGCAACTCAGCCTTGAATGTTTGAAAGAGAATTTATTAGTCAGTGTTTTCTGAGTCTAAAGTTCTGACATGGCGGCTCCATCACTCCTCTTGCAGGAGTATTTTCCCCAACATATGAATCAAAATACTTTGAATTCAACTGACTTTAATGTCCCGAAATCTGGAAGAGAAAGAAATTCAATGGAGGTGGAAACATTCCCATCAGTTATCAAAGGAAGGAAGGTTGATGTAAAAGAAACTTCACTTTGGTAGAATAATTTCACCTTTTTTCTTTCATGTAAAACGACAAAATCACGTCAAGTTAGACCAACTTTGCACAAGCATTTCAAAATAAAGGCACCGCCACAAATGGCCAGATATTATACCCGGATCAAATGCATGAAAATGTTAAAAACTGTTCTGCCAGAGTGAAATACTTCTTTCTGAAAGTATTGTGCTGTGAAAAAAACACAGGATGCCAAATTATCACCTTTAACCTCGACTGCAGTGAAGGGAAAGATTGTTTTTATTGAATCTAACTTATTTGAAGATTGTATATTATTGTTATAAGTATTATTGCACTGCAAAAAAAAGTGACACACTTGGCCAATCTTATCCTGAGATATTTAAAGTCAAATTATCTTCAGTGTCTGCAACATAAATAATTTCTGTCTGAAATCAGAAGCAAAAACTACGAGTTAAACTTCGTATTTGTGAGGGAAGTAAGAACATTTGCAGGTTGATAATTTCACTCATATCTTGATATAATGTGGATTATTTGTAAAATATAAAGGCCAAGTTTGTCATTATTTTCTGCAGTGTGTTTGACTCATCATCAGGGCTACACTGAGCAGTGATCTGATCTCCACTCGACTGTCATGTAATGTATTTCCTTTCGATGAATGTATAGAAGTAAACATTTACACCAACATGATTGTGTTGTGTTTCATTTAACCATGGGGATTTTATTTTGAAAGGACACATTATGGGAACAGCTCACACACAAAAAAACAAAATAATAAAATGTATTTATTTCTTTTTCTTCAATCCAGATTATTTGAATTTGGAGACGTTCACACGACTGCAGCAGATGCTGAAAATGTTTTTCTAATAGTGAGACTTTGTTCACAATAAACCACAAAATGACTTTCATCCAAAGTACGACCACCAAGTGTTTACTTTCAGACGGGAGAGGAGAAATCCTGAGTAATTATATCGTTACAGTTTAGTGGGCGGAGAGGAGACAGGGTGAGGAAAGGAAACAAGGAGAGGAGAGGAAACAAGGAGAGGAGACAAGGAGGTTGTAGTTTGGAAGGAAATGAAGCTGTTGAATATTTTTATACTTTTTGGGGGGTTTGGGAACAACAAACCACATTTGGATGAATAAACGGTGGAAAACAAATATATTTTATTGTGTTTGGGGCAGAATGTAACAAAGTACATTTACTCAAATACTGCACAAATTTGAGGTACTTGTACTTCATGTGAGTATTTTAATCTCATGCCACTTTCTACTTCTACTCCATCTCGGAGGGAAATATTGGACTTTTTACTTCACTACATTTATCTGACAGCTTTAGTTACTTTACAAATTAACATTGTTACACACATGATTAATTAATTTGATTGATTAATCGATTTGTCGATTGACAGAAAATTAATTGGGAACTATTCTGATGATGGTTGAAGTAATTTTTCCTGTAAAAACATTTCAGCTTCTCACATGTGAAGATTTGCTGCTTNNTGCAGTCTGATACAAAATAGTTGAAAATGAGCTCCACCTCAACCAACTCCAACAGTCAAATCCTGCTTTTACATTAATGATGAGGAATAATAATCTAATGAGAGAATATAGAATAGTACAACAGGCACAGGGGACATTTTACTGCAGAGAGTACTTTTACTGTGAATACTTTAAGTACATTTTCCTGATTATACTTACAGACTTTTACTTACATTTTAAATGCTGGACTTTTACTTGTAACAGAGTATTTTTACAGTGTGGTTTTAGTACTTTTACTGAAGTAAAGGATCTGAATACTTCCTCCACCGCTGGTTTTGGGTGCACTCGCACTTTAAATGAGGTAAAAAAAACAGCAGCTCCTGAAAACTGTGATGACAGAATCGATCTGATTTTGTGGTTTATTTGAAAAAACTGGAAACAATTTGAGAAACAAAGATGACAAAACTCAGAGAGAAGGATTACTTTTCCAAAGCTCAGTCAAATCATGAATAAAGGAAAGTGTTTTGTCAGGATTCGGTGTATCTGCATTTTTAAAGTTTGAGCTTCCAGGTTGTTCTTTTTTACCTCTGACCTGTGACATTTGTAAAAACATCATCTACTCTTCTATCCTGCTGGAATTAAAATAAAACTCTGAACCTTACTGAATATTATTGGAATTATACATTTTCTTTTTCTTACATATTTATCACATCTTACATCATGAAACTGTGTCTGTGTTATTTAAGATTAATTAAACATACCTTTTCATTTGAGAGGTTTCTTCAACATTTTAATACTTTTTTGTACCATGAAAATGTGTCAAAATAAAAGCCTCTGTTGTCTGTGAAGAAGTCAACTACAACCTTTTAAAGGCTTTTAAATCTACAGGTTGTTTGATTTGGGGGACAGATTCAGACCTTTTCCGCCAATTAAGTTTACAATGAAACTTTCAGAGCTGCATCAAAACCTCAGAACTCCAGTGGTGATTTTCATTTTTTAACCTTTGTTAAAGGGTTTCATGCTCAGTCACATTTCCTCCGATGATACCATTTAAACATAAAAATGAAGGAGGACCAGTTAAGCTCAAACTGGAACAAACGGACGCTGTCGTCTTATAAAGATTGTGGATACCAAAGAAAACAAACACACACTTTTGTTTTGTGGTTGTGATTTTTTCATTATTTTTTATTTTTAATATAAATATAA
Source organism: Oplegnathus fasciatus (assembly GCA_003416845.1). Taxonomy (NCBI): domain Eukaryota; kingdom Metazoa; phylum Chordata; class Actinopteri; order Centrarchiformes; family Oplegnathidae; genus Oplegnathus; species Oplegnathus fasciatus. Next base: position 18,286 of record NTHP01000477.1, read on the forward strand.
ATCATCTTTTATAACATCTTGTGTTTCCTTGTTACTGTGCAAAAGTGATGAAAAAGTGAAACTAAAAACCCGCTGGATAAACTGAAGTAATGCATAGTGGTCGAGCTAAAATTAAGGCTTCGTTTCTCATTTCATACACGACGTTACGAAAACTTTAACCCTCAATGTGTTCTATGTTTTAGTGTTTTAACGCTTATTTCACCAAACAAAACGTTGACAAAACTTCATGAACTTTGATGGCATGAAACACCAGAGAGTTGATAAACTGGCAAGTTTTTCCAAAACATTTCCAGATCTAGAAAATACATTTTGAAATCCGTCAGAAGATTTCCATGCAGGTGGGAGCCCTGAACCGGGTCTAATCAGGGTTAACCCGGGTTCATCAGGGCTCAAACAAGTACCGTGTGTGTTCAGTTTTTGGTGAAAGGTTGTAAAGTCAGTAGTAACTTTTGTTTTTCATTTCCATCCTTCAGCCTGATGGTTTGATCCTTCGACAGTCTTCGACAATTTTAGTAGTTAATCCACAAAAAAAAGCAAAAATAATCACCATCAGTCCGTCCGTGGGTCAAACGTGTGATTCTTCTCAGACTCGGGCAGTCAGTATTTTTGCACCACAGAAGAAGAATCAGAATCAGTCTGTCAAACTGGTCTTACCGAGTCTGGGATCCGGGCTCGTCCTCGGTGTGTTCGGGTGGATCTAAATCGGGCTCAGAGTCTGGCGCTGGTGCGCCGTTAACTCCGGGTGCCAAACGTCCACGATGAAGATGAGGCGGTAACTGTCGGCGTCCTGCCAGACCTCATGCTCGAAGGAGTCGTCGAAGATGAGGACTTTACCCTCCTCCCATTCCCTGCGAGGACACAGGACACGAAGAAGAACAAGAGGTTAGCAGAGAGCAGCACACTGGATTATTAATTAATAATTATTATTAATAATTCCCTCAAGCCTATCAGGATGCAGTTTCTGGTCTGGTTTGAATAAATCAGGAGCTGGTTTTGTGGCCGGTGAGCTCAGTCGGTTAGAGCGTGGTGCTAATAACGGAAAGGTCGCGGGTTCTCATGTCGACACTCACAACATGAAAAATACTTTATTACTTCGTGAAGTTTGGAATTTAATCACAAGTCTTAAAAAACAAACATTTTGAGATCTTTCAGGCAAAGTTTTATGTCAAGAACAAAATTAAACAGAGAAGAGGTTTTTTGAACAAGGAGAGGAGAGAAGATGAGGTGAGGAGAGGTGACAAGGAGAGGAAACAAGGAGGTGAGAAGAGAGGAGACATGGAGAGGAAACAAGGAGGTGAGAAGAGAGGAGACTAGGAGAGAAGAGGAAATATTTGGAGGAGGAAATATAATTGAAAAAAACAAAGACAAGAGGAGAGTTGTGAGGAGACAAAGAGGAAGGGGAGGAGGGAGGAAAACAGAAACGATAAGGAGGAAGATGAGAAGAGAAAAGAAGAGGACAGCAAGAAAAAGGATGAAGATGAGTCCAGTACCTGGTCTGGTCGGTGCAGCGGATCCTGCAGCCCTGTTTGGGGATGACGAGGCCGAGGTGCATCCTCAGTCTGCAGTTAGTGGGACCAGTGTGAGGCCACACATGAGTACCTGGCTGCATGACCGAGAACTTAATCTGAACACACACACACACACACACACACACACACACACACGTATGTATTAGAAAACATAAGCAGATTAAACATCAGATTATCACTCATATATAAGTCTCATCTTTACTAAACTGACTCCATAATCTGAGTTATTTTAAGATGTTTTAAAACAGTTCTGGTTCAGAGGGTAAAAGATTTGATTTTAAATCCAAACTGGAGAGTTTTTGGATATTTTTAGCAATGAAATCCTTAAAATCAGCATTTGGACAAATCCGACAGCATCAGTCTAGAAACATGTTTATACCAAACACAAAAGGACCCTGATTAAAAGACGACACCTGTTTTCATATGGAGGACGAAAAATGGCATAAGTATCAGTAAATAAATAAATAAATAAATAAATAAATGCTGAAATAGAAACAGAAATAAATTAATAAAATAATAAATACATAAATACAAATTGGTAATTCATCAGGACATAAATAAATACATATACATACACACATGTACATATTTCTACATTTTCATTGCCCTAAATTTATTCATTTCTGTACTTCTGTGTCTGTATGGAGGTTCTGACTTCAGTCTAAAGCAGCATTGGTTACAGGAGTGAGATCGATAAGGGTCTGGTCTCTCTGCTGTTTAATTATCAACTTTTATTTCTGTATTTATTTATTCCTGTATATATTTACACATTTATTTATGCCTTTATTTATTTACTGATACTTAAAGTTATAATCTCGAAGATTTTCATTTAAATAAACGTCTGTTAAGTCACTATCTATCGCCGAATGATGCAACACAATGGTGACTGAGCCTNCAGCAATGCATCATGGTCTATAAGATCATCATGTGTTTGTAGCGTGGCTGTCCTGTGAGAACCACGTATCTCTAAACAGTCAGAAAAACAGCCTGTTTTCAGCTTTGTGACGATGCATTTTCCAGCTGATCCGAGGAGGGTTTAAATAGTTTATTTAGCTTCAGAAGGAGGAGAATTTTCTCAGCACATAAAGGAACTTTGGCTTCATTAAAGGTGCTCTGTGATTTGATGTTTCTTGCCGAAAAGCATCCTGGGAGTTGTAGTTAACTTCTCCCCCCAAATGTTCACAGTCTTGTTTGTTGCTCCGACTGTGAATCATGTAACTTTGTCTGTGAGAAAAATGAAGGCAGCCGGTGGTACACCGGTACCTTCTGCATTCAGAAAGAATATCAGCTGTTGTGAACATGACATTTTCCTTGAATATAATACGACCCTGACTTTTTTCAAACGTAATTTCCAGTGTGTGTGTGTGTGTGTGTGTGTGTGTGTGTGTACCTGTCCTCTCTTGCAGCCTGTAGCTTCAGGGAATCTCTCCAGCAGTGAGCAGGTCTTTGGGACGCCCTGACAGGAATTTCCAAC
>NTHP01000477.1:21347-35637 GCA_003416845.1 Oplegnathus fasciatus
TTTTGTTTATCTCTGTGTAAGATATCTGACCGTTTCTAACGAGGCTTGTGAGCCAATAATATAACGCCGTTGGTATCACGTGGTATCTCTGTGTCGTCAGAGGTCAAGAGTCTTAGTAGTTGCCAGTTAGTGTGGAAAAATGGAAAGTTTGGAAACGGGAAGTTTGACGGTAAGCGCCCGGCTTCACTCGGTACCAAGTGTTCAGAGACAAAAGGAGGAGCAAGACCAGGGTGAACACTGGTTCAGCTTTTGCTCGTTGGATTATCTTTTTCAATTAGTCATTCTATAAAATGTCAGAAAATAGTGAAAAGGCTCCAGGAGTGCAAGGTAAATGTTTTATTCCCTCTTTTCTTCTTTTCTTCTTTTCTCTGGATTCATTTTCTGTTGATCGACGAATTGTTTCCTCATAAATACAATAATCTCACATTAACATCAGCATCTATACACATATATACTTTTCGAGTGTGTTTACCTTGTTGCCAGAGTGTGTACTGGCCCCACTCTCCTTTCTCTCTCAGGTTCTCCTCCTCAGGTACGAACGATCTGGTGTTTTGGTCCATCACAGCCAGAGCCTCGTCCCTGATCGTCTTCCAGTTCCTCTCCAACATCTAAAGACACACACAGATCCAGTTTAAAAGGTTTTTACTACCTTGTACGCATAAATAAATAAATACAGACACTCTGACACCGTACCTTGACCAAATCGGTGTATCCGGTCTCTTTAGGCGTCCACCAGGGCTGAGCCTTCAGCCCGTCCACGTTGTACAGAGATCTCTGCCACACCGAGGCAAAATGGCCACGTTTGTGACCCAACTCATACCAGTAATAGGCCTGAAGAGAGAGAGAAGGAGAGACAGACGGATATTGTAAAGACTTTCAGAGAGTAGGTCCAAGCAAATGAACTTGTCTGATAGAGGCACCAAACCACGTCGTCAATGCCGTCTGACCATTAAGTGAAGCAACTCTGGCAAATCTTTTGTGTGAAGAGATGATTTTAACAGGTTTGAAGGGACACGTGGTGTGATATGTGAGGTTTGCAATGGACCAAACTACTGCTGTCATCAATAAAGCTTTTCCATGCGAGGACATGTCTTTTCTGTTGCTGATGACTGTGTCACATCATCAGGGCTGCAAATAATGGTTCTTTTTATTATCGACTGCTGATTATGGTCTCCATCAGAGCACAAAGTGACGACTACAACCCAAAAACATTTACTTTACCATAATCTGAAACCAAGCAACAAATACTCACATCTGAGAACCTGGAACCAGAGAATATTTGACATTATTGATTGAAAAATCATCGATTGAATATCAAAATAGTTGCCTATTCCTTTTCTTGTGATTAACTATTTGAGTAATTGAACAATCATTGTGAATCATAGAGCCATGGCCGGTTAGCTCAGTTGGTTAGAGCGTGGTGCTAATAACGCCAAGGTCGCGGGTTCGATCCCCGTACGGGCCAAACAGCTTTTAGGTCAACACTCACTCACTCACTCACTCACTGAACTCTTTAATGCAGGGAAGTTCGGAGTGTGATCAAATAACCAAAATCCAAATGACACTTAAAAAGCAGTTATTTAAAAACCTCTTCAATGTTCAGTGGGAAACCAAACAACACACATGACACCTTTACTGATCAGACTACAGCAAACTATCAAATCCTGGTCAGAGTAATAAAACGGTGACCACCACTCATATTTTTACACAACAAATAGTCATATAATCTGTATCTAAACCAATAAACAGCAAAAACAGACATTTAAAAAGGGCCCAAAAGTCCAGACTATGGAAAGAAACTCTGTGGGTGAGACCACCTACTACCTGTGGTGATATTACGACCGGTCAGCTCTGTTGTTCAGAGCGAAGTGCTACTAATACCATGGCTTCACTCCCCGTATGGGCCAAGCATTCTGTGCAAGTTAAAAGTATAATCATATCCTGAACTTCATAAAAAGGGTTCAAAGTCCAACAGAGGTTTTGTATGTCAGAAGTAAAATCAGTGCACACAGAGAAGAATTCGGACAAAATCTTTTCCTTTTGTGTGAAGGTCCGAGGAGAGACATTCAGAGGGGCCCAAAACTTCAGCAGGTGGCATCTCAGATAATGTGTTTTCATATCCAACTGCCGTCGTCTGTGGATCAATGAAAACTGGGGTGTGCGGCCGGTTAGCTCAGCTGGTTAGAGCGTGGTGCTAATAACGCGAAGGTCGCGGGTTCGATCCCCGTACGGGCCAAGCAGCTTTTGAAGGAACACCCCCACACTTGCTACTCACCAACATATACGACAAAGAATAAAGCTGAAACCACATTCTGTTCTATATATGAGAAAACTGTCCTGTGTGAAGAATCAGAGCGAAATCCTTCATTAATCAAAATACAACAAATATCAATCAAATCCTGATAACAAATGGTAACCATCACATTTACCGTTATATAATAAACAGTTATATTATCTGTGTCAAACACTCACTGACCTTATGACCTCTTAAAATGTCTCACACGTTGCATGTGTCAATGAAAATAATGATTTCCCCTCCTCACAGTGTCATTTGAATAATTTCAAGAGGTTGTAGACGTGAAAGTATCCTTTTTTTTTTTTAGAGAAACAAGCAAAGATTAGAGGAAAGTCATAAAAATACACTGTTTTCTGAAGAATTAGAATTTTTTTTGTCTTGTGTCCTATCCTGTAAATCATCTTGGGTTTATGTCGTGGTCTCTTAGAGGGGTCCTGACCCCCAGATCGGGAACCACTGATTTAGACAGATTCCAAACTCCAGGCTGCCATTATAGTAGATGCTACAGCCATGTTGTTCAACAACCAACTACAGTCTGAACTGCATCAGTGGAGGCTCTTTATCGTGTCCAGTTTGCTCAGTTGGTTAGTGCGTGGTGCTAATAACGCCACGGGCGAGACTGCTTTTGACCTCAAGCAGTTAAATTAAGAATCAACATTCATTCACTTAAAACAATCAGCTTTGCAAGTGTTGGACAGATTGTTTTCAAGTGAAGTAATTACTGATTTTCACCAGCAGATTATATATTATAGAACTCATGAAAGTAATATAACAAAATATATAGTAATACTGTGAAGTACAGGTGGTGCAGCATCAGAAACAGCTGTACGATCTAAATCAATCCAGTACAACAACCAAAAGCAACATATCATGTCTCTGTGAAGCTTGTGATGTTGACACAGTCTCATGTCGTCTCTGAGGATGCAATTTGTGGTGTAGTTGTATCTGATTGGACGATAATGTACAGGTGTTTCTGTTATTTTGTCCAGGGGGGTTATAGGTAGCAGAAGCACCTGAGAATGTGTTTTAATACAAAACAATAGTAAAGTGTTCTGTTTCACTTGAGGTGACTCAGGAAAGTCTAACTGGTTACCGTTGAGTTCTCATCAGAGCTTTTGGCTCCACCGTGTGGTCAGCAGGCAGTACTGCACGACTATTTCTATTAAAAGCTTGTGAGGGATTTAGTTTGTAAAACATCATTCAACACCTACGTTTGGATTTAAGTGAAGGACGTACTGGATAAGTAGCCATGACTTGTGTTTTCGTGTGTTACTCACGCTGTTGTCTCCGACCCTCTGCAGGGCGTCACCCAGGTGGAAATAAAAACGCCCGTCATCCGTGCCCGGTTCTCCTGACTCCAAACCCTCCTGGAGAGCGACAGAGGATGGCAGTGATGTGTTTGTGGGAAGTATGTGCGTTAAAACTTACTGTTTTGAGTGAGGTCTAGGTCAAGGTCATGGGTAGGAGCTAGAGGATTTTATTTCAGTCAGTGGGTTTACTTGCACTTAACCAGGCTACTTTGCATAAATCTGATTTTTTTTTAAATCTGTCATTCATACAAGAAACCTGGTTTCTGTAATCTGGGTAGGGGATTAGAAAAACCTGATATTCCAGCTAGATTTCTCCTGGAGAAAAACCATTTCTTTAAGCATTACGAGGCTAGTAATCAGCTTTTTACACGCAGGACAGAGAGATGAGCAGGATGAAAGGAAAGATCACACTGTAACAATACAAGTTCAACTAAAGGTGACACGAAAACAAAGTCAGGAAGCAGAAATTCTCTCTCACACACTTAAAATAAATAAGCCATAGTTCCAAAATGAGGTCTGGTGTAGGGGAGACATTTGATTCCTGACCTGCTGCATGAATTTACGGTTGCCAGGTTACTCCAGTTCATGTAAACCAGTTCTCTGTCTTCTGGCTTCTTCTGTGCATGTAAATGTGCTGAATGAAGGTCCTCACAAGTACACATACAAACACGCAAATGTGTGTGTGTCTGTTTACCTTCAGGTAGGGTATACTCTCTGCTATCTTGTTCTCTGACTTCAGGATGAAGCCGTAGTGAACTTTGGCGAAGCCGTTGCCGGGGGCAACCGCCAGAACCTGTGAGCGACAACCAATCAGAGATAAAGAGAAAGACAGTGAGGGCAGAACGTCGCTTCGACTCCTACAAACTCCTGTGAAACATGAAAGGACGTGTGTGTTTGGTGAAGATGTCGGCGCACACACACACACACACACACACACACACACCTCTTCGTACACCTTCTTGGCGCCCTTGTTGTCTCCTAGCAACAGGTGGGCGACGCCCAGGTCGTTCTTCAGACCGATGTCTTCTGGAAAGATCTGAGACAACCTCTCCAGAGTCGCCAGAGACCCACGCATCCGACCTGAGAGAAAATACAGCTTTTATGGTTTCAGTCAAAAGATCTGAATTTCAGCAGAAATCACAACCACAGTGTCCCTGAACATATTATCAGTAATATCATATTATACTATAAATGATATTATATTATAAATTATGAGTCTGTTGCTCCAGAAGCTTCCTGATACAGAATCTTAACCTCGCTGTCTGTGATGTTTTCATCTTTTTCCACAACAAACAACTCTATGAAAAGGCTGCGTGGGCTTTCAAAAGGACGTAGTTGACCATATGTGGCATTCTGGGGGCCAAACAGCTTTTAAAGTAACATCACTCACTCACTCATTAAGCTCTTCAGTGTACTGTCGAGTTTGGAGTCTCCTTTAACAAAAAAAACTTTACTAATCACACTGACGTCAGAACAAATGAAGAGGAGACCGCAAACCTCAGGCGTCAAACATCTGTACAAGATACCACAGCAGACAAGCACAACAGACAGATTAGCTCTGATTTTCTAAGTAACAGCACCATACTGTGGCTGGTTAGCTCAGTTGGTTAGAGTGTGGTGCTAGTAAGGCCAAGGTCGTGGGTTTGATCCCCATATGGGCCAAAGTGATTTTAAACCAACACTCACTCTTTAAAGTTTGGAGTCTAATCGAAGAACTTCATCCAGATGAGAAAGCACAGACATGTAAAAACCTCTTCAATGCTGAGTGGAAAACCAAACAGGTACAACAAATAATGAGGCTGAAATCATTTATCAGAATACAGCAAACATTTACCAAATTCTGGAAACACTTAACGGAAATAAAGATATCACCTGTGTCAAACACTAAAGGACAGACATTTAACAGTCCAGAAAACAAAATCTCTGGGTGAGACCACACATGCCTCAGCCTCTTTTTCCTCACATCACAAATCCTCCTTGAGCTGATGTGGAGGAGGGAAAACTGTCTCTCTCTCTGCTTTGAAGTCATCACTCACCAAACTTGTAGCTGGCATGGAAATGTTAGTAGTAGGACTTCATTCACAATGAATGGCAGCCTGTATTGTTTGAATCTGTCTGTGTGAACTTTTGGGAGTTTATTCAGATCACATTAGTGAAGCAAGGTGCATGTCTGAAAGAGGCTTTTGTTGCTACTAACAGGGGGTTAGCAGTAGTGTTTCTAGTAGTATGTAGCTGTAGTATGAATATTTGTGTTACCCAGGAACTGCTGTCTCTCAGCTCGTCTCTTCAGCGCGGCTCTCAGGAGGTCAGAGGTCACATCGGGAAGCTCAGCAGCGTCTCTGTAGCTGTTGATGGCTCTCTGCAGCATGTCGTTACTACGCAGCTTCTCGGCCAGGTCGTCCTCCGCCTGCCAACACATTATTGTAACAACATTAAGATACAGTATCGGCGCAGTACCAGTTCACCGTACTGCAGTATCGTGCAGTAGTACTGTGCAGTACCTGGGCTTTTCCGTAGCGAGCGCGGGGGCTCTGTGGATGCTGCTGCACCAGCGTCTCAAACGCTCTCAACGCCTCCTCCAACTTACCCTGAGAGACAGACGACACATAAATAAATAAATTAATCAATTAAAGACTTCCATGTGCCTCATTTTAGCTCAAACTATCAGGAAGACAATTTTATAAAAGACTGATTTGTATTGATTATTGGTAGGTGGGAAAAAAAGGAATGGGATATTGATATTGAACAACAAATACAGGACAGCACCGTAAGCTAAGTGTACACTGAGTGTAGGTTTATGTGCCTTTGCAGGAGTCTGTGTCACGTCTGTACCTTCTTACGAAGCTTTTCTGCAGCATCGATTTCTGCTTTGATGGTTTTATCAAACTTATTCAACAATTTTGGTTTCTTCTTCTTTGCTGGAGGAGAGGGGGAGAGAAGAAGAGATGGTAGAAGACAGAATGGGGGTGAAAATGCAACAAATATAAACTTTTCATCCGTTTGTTTAAATCTTGATCAGTTTTTACCTTTTTCTTTGAGCTTCCCCGCCTGTTTCCCTGTTGTTCCTGTGACACACGAGAGGAGACGGACTTCATCATTTAACACTCAACACGTTCAAAGATGGACAAGAATTTGGTTTGGAAACATCAGTGAAAAGAAAAAAGATGGAAAGATCATCACTGTGGCAGAAGAGCAGAAGAGCGTACGGTGGAACATGTCCAACAATATTATCACACCACACATGGCACAGCCCTCTTTTTTTCCCCGAAGTGACAGCACCATATTGTGGCCGGTTAGCTCAGTTGGTTAGAGCGTGGTGCTAATAACGCCAAGGTCGCGGGTTCGATCCCCGTACGGGCCACACAACTTTTAAAGTATCACTCACACCAGTTTGGAGTCTAATCAAGTTCAGAAACGCAGACACCCGAATAACTGAATTATAGATATCTGTAATTGAGTTTCAATAGAAGTCAATGGTAAAAGTTGACTAGTTATAATTAAGTTACAGATATCTACAGTGAACATTTTGACTAGTGAGAAATGAATTGTTGATATCTTTAATTAGAATTGCTACTAGTCAAAATGACATTATGGATATGTTGACTTGGAATTCTAACTAGTCAAAAAGCAATTGTTGATATCTACGATTGCTATTACCGTTACTGATTAAATGTTAAAAGGGCTTGCCATACTCTGCAACTGCTTGTACACGACCAGTTAGCTCGGTTGGTGAAAGCGTGGTGCTAATAACGCTAAAATATATGAAAAAAAGAATTTGGTTTGGCAGCAACAGTGAAACGAAAAGGAAGGGAAAGATCATCACGGTGTCATTTCTATCCACAGCAACATGAGCAGGTTGAGTGTCTCACTCTCAGACAGCACATGGTGACGGCTGCAGACATCAGTCATGTGACTTTTTTTTTTGACTACAGGTGAGTCTCTCAGAGCACCAACATGTCAGCAGCCTGTTTTGAAAGACTCATGCGAGTGAAAAAAAGTCACATCAAATGATTGTTGAAAACCTGACGCTGTTCCAGCTGAAGTCGAAACTGTAAACTCTCACTAGCGGCACCTAAAGGTTGCATCGTTCACGACATTTAACAGTAAGAAATGGATTCACTTGTCACGAAGGAAAGGTCATGGATATTTTTTGTGCACGTGTGGTCATTTTGTTCTGATGGTGGTGCTACAGTGAAGGTCAGGAGGTCTCAGAATCACCTGGGTACCATGAATGTCCCTCACAAGTTGGAACTGTGGAGATTTGTTGACTCTCTGGTCATTCCCACCACTCGCTGATAAGACTGTGGCTGTACTGGTCAGCTCCCAGTGAGAAGGTGCCAGACTACAAATTATAAATCCTCATGGTAAAAGGGGGTAAAACTGTCATGTCACTACTGGCCAGTAGAGGGTGGAGTTTTACTGCTGCTGACGGAGGAGCTCTGATATGTGTTTTTGAGTGTGCAGCGGTTTGTTGAAGTAGGACTTAAAGGTAGTGAGCTAATTTTCACAGGAGCTACAGCCATGTATACCCACAGCTTATTACCTTCCACTGTGGAAGTGGGAAATAGCATTTTCAAGGCCGGTTAGCTCAGTTGGTTAGAGCGTGGTGCTAATAACGCCAAGGTCGCGGGTTCGATCCCCGTACGGGCCAAATAGCTTTTAAATCAACACTCAAAATCTTGACAAATTCATCTTTCTTTCAACAGAAGCAGAGGCCTGGAGTCTAATCAACTCTACCAACATCCTTACATGCAAAGTTATGTAAAGAAAATAATAAACAGTACTGTAGCTCCTGTCTGTCCACCCACTCTCTGTTTGAGGTCCTCTCAAAGCCACCACAGACCGGCTGGCCTCCGTACAGCTCAGTACAGAGTCACCTTCATCTTCTCATTACACAGTGTTTATTTATTTCCAAAAACGTCCTACAGGCAATAATCAACGTCTGTGCACGTGTGTCCATAATTTTACTTCTTTTCACGCGACATTCTGAAATCACAGATGGCTTATTTTCATATTTTGGAGAACACGAGGAGAAGCCACGTTGAAACTGAGCCTGCAATGACTCAAAATACTCACTGTTCCAATATTTCAATGATTTTAAACATTTGCATTGCAGAAAAAATAATGAACTCCTTTAATATAAATCTTAATATTTGTTTTTTCTTTGGCTGAATGAAACATGGGAATGACCCAAAACTTCACAATGTACTTTAATAATCAGATGTAGTGACAAAAGCTGAAGATATTTACTTCTACTACTGAAGTGGTTAAAAGATCCTGAACCAAACAGTCTTGTACAGAATATAACAATACAACACACTTTAACACTTTAAGTCCTTCTACTCCACATTTATAAGATCTATACAAACATTTAATAAATAGTTTATAACACACTATAATGTAGCTGTACGAAGCTATGAGGACATTTTAAGTGCTTATTAATGTACAGTATTTGTCAAAAATTATAACTTTTTGAATGAAGACATATTTTATATTATTACAACAACAGTGTTTTACTGTATTGTTATTCATTAATCCTGTGAGTCTTCACTTTGGTGCCCACAGGAGGAGTTACAGTTGTTAACAAATACATTAATTAACACTTATATCTGCTTACAACTACACTATAGTGTGTTATGCTACATTTATTTATTTAGTTTTTATTAGTATTGCATGTTTATGTAGTGCTTATATATGCTAAATAGAGGGACTTAGGATGAAGTGTTGCCCAACACACTTTAAGCAGCAAAAACAGGTTTTAGGTTGTAAACAAACATCAGTTTCAGACTGCAGAGGGTTAAATGTGAGACACAGTGTGACTTTAACTTAATGATTTACTTATAAAACTGACCTTATGTTGTGTGTGTGTTGTGTGTTACTCATGCTGTGGGGAAATAGATGTGTTTACACAGTCTCATTGTGGGGACTCGCCTCCCTTATGGGGACAAAATTCAAGTCCCCATAACGTAAATCATTGCATTTTAGTGTGATGACTCGGTTTAAGGTTAGGGTAAGGTTAGGTTTAGGTTAAGGTGAGGGTAAGGGTTAGGGTTAGGGTAAGTCTACAGGGAATGAATGTAAGTCAATGTAATGTCCCCAAAAGTAATGGAAACAAACGTGTGTGTGTGTGTGTGTGTGTGTGTGTGTGTGTGTGTGCTCACCCTCAGCCTCTGGACTTTGCTCCGTCTCTGTGGGTGTTTCACTCTGTGGTTCTGGTTCTACTGGTGGTTCAGACTGGTTCTCTGCCTCTACAACTGGCTCTGACAGGAGATAAACAATTCAACTTCAGTGTTTATGAAGTTTATGAGTTCCATGACTTTCCAGAGCAAAGTCAGAGCACTTCTTTGTTGTTTTCTGGTTTGTTTTTCCAGAAACCCGTCTTCTAAATTCCTCTGAAGTGACTCATTAACATTCACTGATTCCCAGACTTCCCAGAATACTTTGTCGAATTCTCCTGCTTTCTCTGTCTAGAACACACTTCTCAGGATGTTTCAGGAAACTGTGATCCCTAATTGAAAAAGGAGGAGCTGGATGAAAGACAGAAACACAAAAAACACACAAACACAAAAAATACATTGAAATATCTTTCTAGTCAAAAAACAAACAAAGAAAAACAATGTTCTCACTTAAGCAGTCGTGTGTTCAGGGAAGCAGCGTTTTCTAGATTTCCTGAACTGTATTTTAGACCAAAGGCAACAATGAACCGTATTTAAGAGTCTAAATTCATACAGTTCATCCTGTACCTGCTTCCTGTGTGACTTTGGAGCTTGTCAGGTCTTGTCCAGACTCCACTACAGAACATATAGAAAAGTAAAAACAATATAAATATCATTATCACAGAGCAAATAAAGCTCACAAGTGTTGGTATCAGTGATACCGCTGGATAAGGATTACATCCAGAGCTGTAAAACAAGTTTTATCTCTCTGACTTTGCTGCCTGTGAGATAAAACGAGCACAGTTTCTATTTGCTTTCTTTCTTCTTTCAACCTGAATTTAAGTAAACAAGGCCGAACAAAAGAAAATTAAGAAGAATATTTCGACACTTTTCTGCTTTCTTGCCAAGAGTTAAATTAGAAGATTGATTCCGCTCTCATGTCTGTGCGATCAATATGAAGCCACAGCCTGCAGCCAGTTAGCTTAGCTTAGCATAAAGACTGAAAACAGAGGGAAACAGCTAGCCTGGTTCTGTCCAAAGGTTACAAGATCCACCTACGAGCATCTCTAAAGCTCACTGATTAATGTTATATCTCGTTCGTTTAATCCAAACAAACACCGAAGTGTAAAAACAACACGTTGGCGCACTACTTCCTTGCCGGGTGCAGTGATTTCCTGCCGGTTGCTTCCTCACGGTGATAACGACACTCCAGACACAGTAATAGTCCAGCACATAACCCCCCGGTAAAACTGCAAACACTTGTTCTTCTCATCTGACTCTCAGCAAGAAAGCAAACAAGTGTATTTCACAAATGTCAAACTATTTCTTTAACAAAGTAAATGGAACAAAATAACACCAAAATCAAGAAACTAAAGCAACCGTCACTGTATCAAACCAAAACTAGAATTAACGCCCTGCGGTTGTTTGCCTCCGCCAAGCAGTCGAGTTGCAGTTTACATCCATGTCTGTCCAGACTCATAATATATGTGGTGAAGACTTTGAAGGAAATTAATAAAAGACATTTATGTGAAAATTTGTAATAATTAGCATATGAATTCTTGAGTTATGACCAAAAACGTGTTTTGTGAGGTCACAGTGACCTTTGACCACCATATTCTAATCAGTTCATCCTCGAGTCCAAGTGGACATTTGCGCCAAATTTGAAGAAATTGCCTCCAGGCGTTCCTGAGATATCGCGTTCACGAGAATGGGACGGACGACCCGAAAACATAACGCCTCCGCGCCGGCGATAAAAACAAACAACTGAAGTGAACTGAGCTGAACAAAACTCCACCGAACCAAACAAACTAAATTCAGCCGAGATACAAACCAACAGAAGAGAACTAAACCAACAACCTCACCTGCACTCTCCTCTGGAGGCTGCTCCTCCAACAGAACTGCAACAGGAAACACAGAAAACGTAACTCAGTACATTTACTCAAGTACTGTACTTAAAGTACACTTCACTGTATAGTTACTACTACAGCGTCTGCTACTGATAATTCTGCTGCTATTACAGCTCATAAATGACGTCATATATTACTATAGTTAAAGTCTCACCTCCAGTTGTGTCTATGGCAGCTTGATGCTCTGAAATAAGATAATAAAACAGCTGTCAACACTATTATAATGAATTATTACGAAAACTACAAACATTTAGTAAAGGCAGAGGACAGAGAAAAAGAGACTTTACTCACCATCAGGATGAACGCTGTCTCGAGGGTCATCTGTAGCACACACAGACATGTTTAAGTATAAGTACTGGTTTGTCACACTCTCATAAAACGCGGTTTAAAGAATGAATGAAATGCTGAGGAAGACTGTGGTTAGAAAAGGTTTGCAGCTGAAAATCATTTGAAACAGTGATGGACTCTTTTGTAATACTGAAAACACAATCGTGGGTTTTAAAAGAGAGCAGGTCACTTATAATTTGAGAAAAAGGCACTTTTACAGACTGGGTCTTATATTGCGTGTCAGAGAGATACTGCAGGCTGTTTTAAGTATTTATTATTTTTCTCAGTTTATGCGAAAAATTGAAGCTGCAGATGTTTTATTTAAGGAAAAGTAGTAATACCACAGTGTAGAAATACTCTGTTACAAGTAAAAGTACTGCATTCAAAATTTTACTTAAGCAAAAGTATTGGCATCAAATATANATAACAAACATCACAACTCTTTATAAAAGACTAATAAAATAAAATGAATAAAATTAAATAAATAAATAAAATAAGTTTAAAAAAAAAAACAACCCAAAGCAGGCCCACAGGTATTATTGAGAGTATATACCAGATTTTCCAAGCAACACATTCTCAGTAACATAAAGGCCTACTGTGCTACCAACACAAGCAGGGGTCAACGCCCGTTACCCAAACTTAGATATACAATGTGTTTTTGTCATCTGCTCATAAGAGGCTACTTTACTGATTTCAGTGAACCATTCATGAAAGGGCAGGTTCCCTGGTATGAGTGCATCACTTTAATGTTGCAGCTGGTAAAGGCGGATTTTAACTACTTTATATACTGCCGGGTCACTTAATCAATAATAATACATCATAATTTACTAGCTGATTATATTTTGGAATAATGATCTGAATCCGCAAAGTAACGAGTAACTCATGTTGTCTATTAAATGTAGTGGAGAAGAAAGTATCTCAAAGAGTAAATGTATGTAACTACATTCCACCACTGTTTATTGATCTTCAGTATCATTTGGGGCACTTCCAACAATAAAGGGAAAATAAAAATGGAAAGAAAAGATTTAACCGACCTGGCACAAAGTCATCTTCTACCAACGGAGGGAGAGGGACAGCAGCTGGAGATACCAAAACACAGGTTAAAATACACACACACACACACACACACACACACACACACACACACACACACGTTTGTTTCCATTACTTTTGGGGACATTACATTGACTTACATTCATTCCCTGTAGACTTACCCTAACCCTAACCCTTNTACAAGATAATACACACACACACACACACACACACACACACACACACACACAGTAATGTAACACTCATAATTAGTCCTGCCGCAGGTTGTTTCTGTTGATGTTTCAGACTCTGAGCGATCAGGAAACAAACAAAGAGGAAATGTGAAGCTGTGACCGCATGAAATGAAATGAACATCCAACATGCAGGAAACTTCACGGACACACATCCAGACGCAAGCTGCAGCAGCNNGCAAAGCCAAAGTGACTGCAGGACCAACCTTGGATTTCAGACTCCACATCCTGAGATCTAGAGACTGGATCAGACACAGACAATGACATCAGCATGTCAGCTGATCACAGAGGTCGATCACAGTGAGGGCAGACAGCAGCTAACATTCAGACACCACAGGCAAATTATTACAAGACTGATGCTAAGAATACAAAGTGTCTGCTATGTACACAGTATGGCCATAAGTATGTGGACACCGGTATGTTGCAGCCATGTGTGATTAATGAATCTGCGACACCAGGTTCATTAACCTGCAGCTCTAACAGTCTCCACTCTTCTGGTTTCAGTCTTTCCACCAGATGTTGAACCTGCTGCAGGGATTTGATCCCATTCAGCCCCCAAACACTGACGTTGGGTGATCAGGTCTGGCTCACAGTCCAGCTCATCCCAAAGGTGTTGGATGGGGTTCAGGGCTCTGTGCAGGCCAGTCAAGTTCTTCCACATCAAACTGGGAAAACCAAATATCTAAATATCTAAATGATCACTGTGTGCTGTGACGTTAACATTTCCCTTCATGCTGAGACCAANCCAGGAGAACAGACTCAAACCAAAAGTACAGGGGTGTCCACATAGTTTTGGCCATATAGTGTACCTGATAATACAGAACAAGCAGATAATCTGAAGCACGAGGGGGGAAAGTAGCATTCAAACATCACAGCAGCTTAGCGTCTTACACTTAAATCAGTTATAGAACAAACAAACAGGAAACAAGCTCAAGTGTTTTCTTTAAGCTCCTCTGTGATGTTATTTGTGTTGAGTACAGACACAGAGAGAGAGCTTCATGGATCCACAGAA
>NTHP01000477.1:37108-47478 GCA_003416845.1 Oplegnathus fasciatus
TTTTTTTTTTTAGCTGAAACTTTGCAGTTAAAAAAGTAGAACTTTGATAGAGTTTATTATTATTAATGATCCAAATATTATTATCGTACCATAAAACAGTTAGGTAGATTTTCTGACCTGGTGGCTCTTAAATTAAACACGTTTGATTACAGTAATATCTACAAGTTAACATGTTAATGATTTATTGATATTAAAATGCTAAACTAGAGGGATGGACATCGATTAATCAAATCTAAAATCCATTAATAAGTCTTCTTCTCAACCTCATTCTGTCATTGATCCCTATTTGATTCACTGCTGGGTGGTAAAGAGCATTTTTAGAATATTTTATCAGAATTAATTGAGTTTTATTATTTAATTTATGGAAAGAAAAAAATAAACTATTTACATTAAAATACTGTATACACACACACACACACACACACACACACACACACACCTGATGCAGCCTCCTCGGTCGGGGTTTCGTATGATGTGACCTCTGTTGGCTCCTCCCCCTGTGGCTCTGCAGCTTGCTCATTGGTTGTTTCAGCCAAAGGCTCGCTGGTTTCTTTGGTTTTTAACACTTGGCAGATGGACGACACCACGCAGACAACGTATGAGTATGATTTATTTAATCTAAAAACATTGTGGATTTCAACTTAAAATTAAATGCATTGTTTATAACTTGTAAAAGTTGCAAATTACTAATTATTGTATGATTATTGTTATTATATCAACTGATCTCTCAATTGTTTTTGTATTAATTGATTAATTCCCAGACAAACAAAAACACCAAATCCTTAAGAAGGTGGAACCAATGAGTGTTTTACTTGATATACTGAATATTGAATGATTAATTGTGGGCCGGGGGTGGCTCAAGTGGTAAAAAGGGGTCATTAATTAATCACAGGGCTGATGGTTCAATCCTCAGCTACACCTGTCCACCTGTCGAGGTGTCCTTGAGCACGACATTGAACCTCAACTGGTCTCAGTGGTGGCCATGGCCTCGCATGGCAGCATTGGCGTGTGAGAGGCAAACTGTCAGGTGCTTTGTTATAGAAACATTACATAAATACATTTAATTCACCAACACATGATCAAAATCTTGTTGAATATACTTCAGTTACTTGGCTAACAGCTGTTCCAGGTTCAAACCAGACTGGGAGAGATCAGGGCAGGATCTCACTGGCAGACTGGTTGTACTGGGCAGCTACTGGTGTGAAAGTGAAGCCGGGTGGAGCTGATATAAAGCCTCAGTCTGTCTGTGACTCGGGCTTTGTTGGTGTAACAGTTTTTATTCTCGTCTGACGCAGACCTGGGATCAGAGCTACGCTCAGCGGAGGTCGGGTGAGGCAGACGCGCCCTCGGGTTTGATTCACAGGTGGGAACGAGGTGAAACACCTGCTGGGTGGTTTTCTCAGGTATCAGGTCAGTGTCAGCTCGTATGTCTGGGAGACAACAGACAGTAGACCCAGAGGACTACCATCACTGTGTGTGTGTGTGTGTGTCACCTGTTTTCTCCTCAGGTGAATCTCCCACATGTGGTCTCTCTGCCTCTTTCAGCCCTGTTCAGTGGTGAGAGGTTCAAGTCCAAAAATCAGACACAATAGCACATTGACACCTGTCACATGTCAGAGACCTCGCTTCAGTGTTTTTAACTAACAGTACTGCCTAGCTAGCTAATTAAAAATAAAATAAAAAATATATATGTATATATATGTATATATATATACATATATATACATATATACATATACACATATACACATATACACATATATACATATATATACACATATATACACATATATATACACATATATACACATATGTATACATATATACATATATATATACATATATACATATATATACATATATACACACACATATATATACATATATACATACATACATATACATACATATATACATACATATATACATACATATATACACACATATATACATATATACATACATATACATACATATATACATACATATACATACATATATACATACATATACATACANTGCTATCTTCTAAGTTGTGTATCAGATCCAGATGTAAATACCTGGAAATAAAAGCTGAAATGTTGATCTCTTGTCTCATATTCATCTTTTGATGTCAAACCCAAATGTTTTCAGTCTACAGCAAAAATACAGGAATTGGCCTCACTGTTCCAATACTTTTGGAGGGGAGTGTATATATATATACCAAAATGCTCAGTGCATCAGTGTTAAATAAAGAACGTTTTTTGAAGTTCTTTTATCAGCTGTAACAATCCACATCGACTCTGACAGACATGTGTCACTACAGGTGGTAGAATGTAACTAAGTACATTTACTCAAGTACTGTACTTAAGTACAATTGTGAGGTACTTGTACTTTACTTGAGTATTTACATTTTCTGCTACTTTATACATTTACTCCACTACTTCTCAGAGGGAAATATTGGACTTTTTACCCCAGTACATTTATTTGATACCTTAAAGCTTGGGTAGGTAATGTCTCTTTACATCCAGAGAGCAATCAATAAATCAAGTGCTCTGACAAAAAAAGGATAAAAAGTCTGCTGTCTGTGGCTGTCACAGGACTGTAATAAGGTCCGAATGAAATGATTGGACGGGCTGCCTGCCTGTTCAGCTACGCATCTGACTACCTGCGCACACTCTGACCCTGACCTCTGACCTCTGTCTGTAGAAAGATAAAACTTTATTGATCCCTAGGTTAAAGTCACAAGCCATGCGGCACTATATACAGCAAAGTTTTACTTAGTAGTTACTTTTTGTACTTTAAGTACATTTTGATGTGAATACTTTTGTACTTTTTAAGTAAAACTTTTAATGCAGCTTTTTTACTTGTAACAAAGTATTTCTACTTTTACTCAAGTACACAACCACGTTCTTTAAACGCTCTGAGTCTGTTTTTGCTTTTTGAAATGTAACCTCCACAGACAGTCACTCAAATCACACAAATCTCCTGCCGTCTATATTCTATGAACTAAATCTGTAAGAGTGGATCAAGGCAGCCGTCCAGTTTCACTGTGAGCATGTAGAGCTACACTGTCAAGTTAATGTGGGGCGAGCGCTTAATGGTAACAGAGGCCCGATCAGCTCAAACATGAACACAAGAAAACTTTATAAAAATTGTCTGTTGGTTTCTGGAACCATACTTAGGCTTTGAAACAATCAAATAACTGTGAGGCGATATGAAGAAACTATACTGCTAAACTTATACTGGAGCTTCACCTAAAATAGCTTTGTAAAAGCCATTTACCCAAACTGAGACAATGCTAATGCCATTTTTCACTGAAGTAAAGAGCTGACACAGAACTCTTTTTCACCCACGCTGAGTCTAAGTGATAGAAAGAAGAAGACAGATAAAAACAGTATGAGAAGGAAAATTAGAATATGCAGAGCTGATGTCGGTTTACAGTTCAGTGTAACAGTGCCTTAAAGAAAACAGTAGGTGTTCTAATTCAATCAATACATGAACTAAACATTTATATTTCTCATTTTATGTGGGAGAAGAAACTTCACACCCAGCAGTGAGGAGGGCAGAGCACCCTGATAATATTTCTTGGGAAGGAAACAAGAGCTGATAAGAGTGTAAGAGCGTACAGAGGAGGAAGCCGTGCTGGAGGGAGATTGCATTGAAGAGAAGAAGGAGGACGTGATGTTCATTATGCCTTCTCAGTCCCTCTTTAAAGACACTTTGAACTGGGGAACACACTTTAAAAAGCGTTTGCAGTGCCTTGCTAAAGAGCAGAAGGTTTGGTTACCTCTCTACACATTAGGCCACCTTGATATTCTAATGACACCAAGAAGGAAGACAAACATATCTCGATTTGAAAACCAAGATTTATTTATCAAAGATTTTCTCACATTCTGAAGGAAAAGCACAATTATTTCAGAGTTGGTGCAACATGCTTTGGACTAAACAGCAAGAAAAATGCAATGAGGTCCTGTGCTCAAGACACAAGGGTGCATGAAGCAAAAGAGAAACTGGTGATGAACTGATGTCTGTTTTTTAAACTGATACTTTCAAGCTGTTTAAATTAAAATATCCAACAGCTGCTGTCCAGCGAGTAAAATATTTCAGTGTCTGTCCTGCAGTTCAAAACTTGTCTGTCTGTAAAGTTACTACACGCCTCCACTGTTCATATCACTTAGTACAAGTTTTAACCCAGCTCTTCTCCTCACAAGACGCACCACATGACTCACATTTAACTAATGCTCATAACTGAAGTAACTTAATTAAATTAAACATCATCAGGCAGATATCAGAGCCAGAACAGGTCAGAACAGTGGAGGTACCAAACATTCCTGCGGACAAGGAACGATCAAGGAACGATCATATCTGATAAAAGTTAAAGACAATCTCATAACAGTGAGAAAGAAAGAAAAAAAACATGAAAACACAATGCAACAAAAACTCTCAAGTAAAACTGTCTGTAAGTTAATTCCTTAAGTGGGTCCTTCAGTCGAACCCTTCAGCGAGTTCCTTCAGACGACTTCTCCTTTTCAACACTGATGAGGTTTTAAATAACACCAGAATACAAACGCGCTGTAACCTATTTGAAGTCTTACACATATACTGTGTCATGTAAGATGACACTTTCACCACAGTATTAACCTTCATACGGTATCACATGTCACAGACCGACGGGAACGTGATGAACACAACAGATAAAATGTGCCTCCAGCAGTCCTTAATATTTGAGTTGTAGCTCGACTGTTTTGATTTCCATCCCTTCAAAGTTGATCCTGACTGTTCTGACCAGAGTGCATCATGACGGCAGATTTGATTAAATCAGCGTTTCCAAACCTCTCACGTTACGTTCCCAACAGGACAGCGAACAAATCACTAAATTATGTATCACGCCACATTTTTGCAAAGCTGAATCAGGACGCTAACATGTTGTAAGAAATTCATATTGACACTGACATCATGAGACAAGACAACGGGGTCGACTTACTGCTGCTTCAGATTTACACGTTTTCTTTAACAAAATAAAACTCCAAACTAAATCCTAACATTTTCTACTGTTGCATCAACCCAACATGCAAACCGAAGCAAGACGCTTCCAACAGACAAACAGTGGGTGGAAATCAGCTTTTAATACAGAGATTGTTCAAATTTAATATTTTCACACCTTTTTGCCCCTGGGACACTTCCCTTTTTTACCTGCCCACCACAGTTCAGGATTTTCAAGATTTCTTTCTTTCTTTTAACACCAGAATAAGTTTTGGTTTTTTTTTTAAAAACGAAGGTGCCTGTGGTGACTCTAAATGTATCTGTAATTTTGTCATCATAATTTGTGTACACTGGGATTTATTTTTTTTTTTTGTGGTCTTTTGGTCGGTATTCTGTACAGACGACATCTATTTCCTGTCTGTCCATCCTGGAGGAGGGATCCCTTCTCTTGCTCTTCCTGAGATATCTTCCATTTTTCCCCCATTAAAGGGTTTTTTGGGGGGTTTTCCTTATTCGATTCGAGGGTCTAAGGACAGAGGGCATCGTATACTGTACAGATTGTAAAGCCCCTTGAGGCAAATTGTGATTTGTCATATTGGGCTATATAAACAAAGATGACCTGACTTGACTGTAAAAATAATGTAAAAATAAAGGCAGAGTGGGGTGCCTAGTTTTGGTCTGTCCAGTGGGATCAGGCCCATGAAACAGAAAATAAAGCAGTTTTTTTTAAGGATGTAAATTGCCACCTTATTCATCACCAGGAGTGACTTTTATTATTTAGATATTGTTCTTTTTTTTCAGGATCTTTGCTTAATAGCAAGTATTTTACGTGATTAAAGCAAGAAAACCTTCTGCTGCGATGTTTAACAGTTAGGAAACATCTCTTCAGTCTGTCTGTCTGTGAAACAAGGATTCACCTGCTCAGTCATGGAAAGAGTTTTACACATTATTTTTCAGTGTCTCAGGTTCCTTTAACCCTCCAGCCAATCAGAGTTCTAGCACCATTTATGAGATAATAACTTTGTGCCACGGTGTCATTTCTTCTTCCCGCCGACAGCCATCTTCTCCTCTCCC
Source organism: Oplegnathus fasciatus (assembly GCA_003416845.1). Taxonomy (NCBI): domain Eukaryota; kingdom Metazoa; phylum Chordata; class Actinopteri; order Centrarchiformes; family Oplegnathidae; genus Oplegnathus; species Oplegnathus fasciatus. The sequence continues at coordinate 43,148 of NTHP01000477.1, forward strand.
GCACTCTTCTCCCTCCTGCCTGCCGACACACTCGCTCGGTCACTTTTCTCCTCCGCCGCCGGGGCTTTCGGCTGGGAAGCGTTCGGTTTCCTCTCGAGAAGCTCTTGTTTCTTCATCTCCACCTTCACAGCGCTGCGTTCTCTCTCTGCTCTCTCCCTCGCCAGCCTCTCCGCCTCCATCTTATCCCGAACAGCTTTTTCTCTGGCGAGCCTCTGCCTCTCCATCAGCTCCTTCTCTCGAGCCGCTCTCTCCTTTTCAGCCCGCTCACGCTCCAACTTTTCCCTCGCTGCCTTCTCTCTCTCCAGCTTTTCCTTCTCGAGCCTCACCTGTTCGATTCTCTCCTTCTCCCGGGCGATTCTCTCCCTTTCCTTCGCCACCCGTTCTCTCTCCATCCTCTCCCTCTCTTCTCGCGCTGCCCTTTCCTTCTCCAGTCTTTCTTTCTTTGCTTTCTCTTTAGCTGCTTTTTCTTTCTCTAATCTCTCCTTCTCCTGAGCAATTCTTGCCCTTTCCCTGGCGATGCGCTCCCTCTCCATCCTTTCCTTCTCTCTGGCCAGTCTTTCTTTTTCCAGTCTTTCCTTTTCTGCTCTCTCCTTCTCCCTGGCGATTCTTTCTCTTTCCTTAGCGATACGTTCTCTCTCCAGCCTTTCTTTTTCTGCTCTTTCTTTGGCGATTCGTTCTCTCTCTTGCCTCTCCTTTTCAGCCCTCTCTCGCTCTATCCTCTCCTTCTCCCTTGCAATTCTCTCTCTTTCCTTAGCAACACGTTCCCTCTCCATCCTTTCTTTTTCTGCTCTTTCTTTGGCGATTCGCTCTCTTTCCTTAGCAATGCGTTCCCTCTCCAGCTTTTCTTTTGCAATCCTTTCTTTCTCAAGTCTCTCCTTCTCTAATCGTTCCTTCTCTGCCTTCTCTTTCTCCATCCTCTCCTTCTCTCTGGCTATTCTTTCTCTTTCTTTTGCGATGCGCTCCCTCTCTATCCTTTCCTTTTCAGCCCTCTCTCTTTCTAGTCTTTCTTTCTCCCGTTGTTCCCTCTCTGCCTTTTCCTTGGCTGCCCTCTCTCGTTCCCTGGCCAGGCGCTCTCTCTCCATCTTTTCCTTCTCCGCCCTTTCTTGCTCTAGTCGCTCCCGCTCTTCTTTGGCCAATCTCTCCGTTTCTTGTCTCTCTTTTTCTGCCCTCTCTCGAGCTAACCTCTCTTTCTCGGCCTTCTCCTTTGCTTCCCTCTCCATCCTTTCCTTCTCCGCCTTCTCCTTTTCCATCCTTTCTTTCTCCGCCTTCTCCTTCTCCATCCTTTCTTTCTCCGCCTTCTCCTTCTCCATCCTTTCTTTTTCCGCCTTCTCCTTCTCCATCCTCTCCTTTTCTGCCTTCTCCTTTTCCATCCTTTCTTTCTCTGCCTTCTCCTTTTCCATCCTCTCCTTTTCTGCCTTCTCCTTTTCCATCCTTTCTTTCTCCGCCTTCTCTCTTTCCAACCTCTCCTCTTTCTCCTTCTCCACCCTCTCTGCCTCCCTCCTCCTCTCCTCCTTCAGTTGCTCCTGAGCAGCCTCCAGCGTCTTCATCTTCAGCGCCCAGGCCGCCTCCTTCTCCTCCTCCTCTTCAGCGAGGAAGGCCCTGATCTCAGCCAGGGCGATGCGAGCGATCCTCTTGGCCTCCATCTTCTCGTGGATCATCCTCAGCTCTTCCCTCAGAGCAGAGCGCAGCCTGACGCCTCGGACAGGAAGGTCTGAGGTTTGGATTTAAGGTGTAACTTAAACCGCAGTGTGATCAATGAATGTCATTCACATGAATCAAACACACCATTCAGTGACTTGTTAACGTGATAACACACTACAACTAAGGACGTGTTAGAAATGTGACCTCGGGCCTGTTACAGAACACCAAAGAGCAAAGTCTTAGTTAAGTTGTACGATCAAAAAACAAACGTTATTAGAATCTTGCAGAAAAATTAATAAACTTAGAACTTTTGTTGTTTAATATTATCTATTAGTGATTTATTAGTGATTTTCAAATTGCTTATTGACCTTTGACCACCTGCTACCTCAAGTTATTCAATTTTAATGATATGAAACACAGAAAAGCAGCAAATTCTCATGCTTGAGAGGCTGAAACCAGCCAATATTATTGATAAATCCTTAAAAGACTATAAATTCGCAAAATTGTCACCCATAACTTTTTCTGTCAATTGACTTATTAATTCACAAACTAATCGTTTTAGAAGTAGGTGATATGGATAAAATCCTCTAGCATGGTATGTGTAACACTAGCATGGATAGCAACCTCGTATAATATACTGTGTATATATATATATATATATATATATATATATATATTTTGTTATAATACATTTTCAGGAAAATCAATTGATAAACTGTTTATGGATAAAATAACCAGACTGAGATCACCGTTTTTGACTAATTCAGCAACATAAATGCCTGATTAACAACATACTTCATGACATTGATGCAAAAATCATATAAAAATCCAGTATTGCCACGAAACCTGCTCACTGATCTGCAACATTGACCACAATGGTATCTGACGGTAGGCAAATTCCTTTGTTTCACAGAATATATAGTCATATCGCCCACCCCTACAAGTTCTTAATGTTAAATCATTATTATTTCTGGGTCTGTAAAAGGATTTAATCCAATAACGGTAAGACACAACTTATCTATTTGGTCATAAAAATGCATTAAATAATTCTACACACATCTCTGGACTTACAGTTGTTAAACCAAAGCCGTGCCATAAAATATCAAGTCAGACCAAAAGGAAAGTCTTTATTTCAGACATGCAGACGGCAGGTTTTAGTACCTCTGGTTGTGTTCTTTCTAGCAGCGGCCTCTCCTGCTGTCTCGTCTAACACAGAGGAGGACAAACAGCCTGTCAGCTCAGATTCAGCTCTACACACAGTTTAACAAAGTCTGGCAACTCATCAAGTATGAGAGCATTTATTGACACTGTGAGCTCACGTTGCCTATTTTCTTCAGTCAGTAAATATGTCAAATTCACATCAACAGATGGATATGACAAGGGGTTAATCGTAGGTCCGAACTAACTCACACACACAAACCCACACAGAGATCACAACTCTACCTTTTGGGAGTTTTATCTCTTGATCAGTGGCCTCTAACGTCTTGTCCTCTAGGATGAAACACACATCATATAGTTTGATACTGAAGGTCAACATGCCGAAAACAAAGATCAAATCATCACACCAGGCAAAGCACACTGCTACCACCACACACTGCACAGCATACTCATCCAACAAGAGATAATTAATCACTCCACATGGTGATTTCCAGGCAGCCACGTGAGCTGCACCAGGAACATGACAGTCTACACACCTGATTTTATGGATGGGCGAAATGGATTTAATGTTCAGTCAAGGTTTGTGTAATGTCATAACACAATGGTGAAGAATATAGTAATATAGTAAAGTCTTTGTAAATTCAATTGAGAAATTATTTGTGAATAAAACAACCAAATGTGATTTTTAGTCTTTTGCTAATCCAGCGAATTACTGATATTACAATAACAGGCAAATCGGTAGAAATGGGTGGACGAACCCTGCCTAACATGACCCTAAAGAATAATAAAGACAGATGTTAACATTTACTTCCACATCAAACACAGAAGAAGAAGTCATTAAGCAAGAGGAACAAGCTACAAACTGTACCCAAGTAACCGCAAAAGGCCTGCTCATCATTTTCACTCTGCAGCCAACCTGTATCCAGCTATGGTCACTTTAATATTACATTATTACATTATTACATTATTACAATAGCAACGAGCAACATCACAGTCCCGAGCAAAGTAGCAGGCTGAGCACAAAGTCATCTACACTATTTCTTCACAGTGTGAAGCTTTGTGGGTTTTACTGGCATACGTGTCACTCAAAAGAGGGAAGGCAGCATGTTTAAGCTCCTAAAGCTCAAATAATTTAGCTGAGCAACAACACATAAAGTAAATAAAATGCAAATAAAGTAGAAGTGGAACAACCAGTGGACACTTCTGTACCAGCTTGTGTTGTCGGCGTTATTTCAAAAAGATTTCTGAACTTGCTGTAAAGAAATATTTATTCTACGGTTCTGTCACTTTTAGAAACCTGAATCAGCTGTGATGTCCACACCTGTTGATTCTCTCTCACTGAAACCCTGCAGTGTCACACATGCTTTCAGATTTAGTACAGGTGGGAATCATTCGGTTACTCAGGATCAAACAGAGTCAGATGAAACTAACACAGTACCTTTACTTTTACCTTTCTTCTTCGCCTCTTTCTTGTCCTCTAGAGGGTTTAGAAACAGACAGATCTGAAGCTGAGTATCAGAGGGGGGGAGGGG
>NTHP01000477.1:47603-67698 GCA_003416845.1 Oplegnathus fasciatus
GTCTGAGTCTATACAGAGGTCAGCACACAAAAACACACTTTTTGTACGGTACCTTTTCTCAGCCTGTCTCTCCTGAGAGCAGGACCTTTTAGCTTCTTTTCATCTGAACGAACAGACAGCAGAGGACGTTAATGAAAACTACCGGCTGTATTACATCAAGTCACTCTTGCATTTTACTGTGAAAGGTATATAATCAGCTTCCTTGTGAAATTAAACGTACATATAAGAGAAATAATAGAAGAAGAAGAAGAAGAATCAAATCCCAAGTTTTCCATATCTCACTCACTTCACTGACACATATTTTTGCCAGAATGAGGCTAAATTAACAGTTTAATTTGTCACCTGTTCATGTAGTTTCATGTGACAAATATTAACAGCTAATCGTGCTAGTGACAAACAGAAGATGTGTATAGATCTGCCTCACAGCAGACATTTGTACTTGTTATAGCAGGAGAGGCACAGGAGTGACTAACAACATTAACAATGGCTCCAGTGTATTTGGGTGTCCCAGTAAGCCAGGCGTGTGAGCCATCGTGCACGAGAAGCTGAAACTGGCTCAGTATGAATGACTTGTCAAAATGCCTATTGAGAGGTGTTTTGGTGAAAATAGGACAGAAAGAGAATATGGTTGGACAGCAGAGATAAAATAATATATTCTATACTTGGATTAGACTCCATCATAACTGTCAGCTACGGCTGCCGTCCGCCACGAAGAAGCAAGATACAAGCTGTGCAAGACTAAAGGAGTTTGATACCCAACAGGAAACACCTTGTGTGTTTGGACAGAAAGCGTATCAGTAAAGACAAATGAATAACGGTTAACTCTTGAGACTGACACACCAGTTTTATGTCATTTTAGCTTTGAGCTAAATACAATGAATGCAACTGTAAACGGAGCCGCAGTTCCTTTTATATCATCACAACCAACTGTTGGCTTTAAGTTACATGAAAACTGTCTTTATCAGTGTGAATTCAGTTACATACTTTCAGTATATTTACTGTGTACTTCAGTATTAACTGTGGCCTAAAACACATAAATAACGCTAAAACACCGACATGATCAAACAGGGTAAACGGTGACAGATCAACCTGCCAACTGTACATCACATATCACATGATCTACAAGCACAGAGCAGAATATAATCTATCGATGTGATTATTAGTGGTTTACAGGCAGAGACGTGTACGTTTTGTTAATATAAAGTGAGTCACATTAATACTACAGAACACAGAGTCAGGATCAACCTGACAGGAAAACTGTAACACCTCTGCTAACTTTAAGTCCACATTTATTATCATCATCATCTTCATCTCACCAGCATGTTATTAGCATCAAATACAACTATGGGCAGTTAACGCTCTTTTCTTTTAACCATCAGAGAACGATGTTCCTGTTAAAATGTTAAGCTGCCACAGTTGATGCTAGAAAGTCGAAATCTGACTGCATTTGTTTAGTGGTTGTTGGTAATTTCCCAACAACAGCGTTGAGTGTTCAACGTCAGCTGACGGCGAACAGGACAAAGTACGCCAGACTAAGAGGCCACGTGGGGCACTGACAGATGTACAACACTGCAGTTTGAACCGTCTAATTTGAGACCATCTATGGCAGACCATGTGATCATGTTGTTTATTTAGTTTGAGAGGGGGCCAGATAATCTCCTGTGTGTATTATTTTGTTACAGATTACATTTCATATTTTGTGTGTTTTGTGTTGGAAGTGTACACTGAAGTAACTGAAAAATATAAATAATGAAATCACAATCATAGGGAGAGGAATTTTGGGAAACAGGGAATATAGGAAGAGTGTCGTCTGTCACTGTTCTTTCTTGCAAACGCATCATCACGATAAAAAGAAGATAAAAAAATAAATTAATTCATACATAAAAATAAGTTAAACTTATAATCTCGAAGATTTTCATATTGTTGTCTTTTGTGGCACCTGTGGCGATAAGCGGCAATTGCAGGTGTGTTTTTGGACCTCACTTCAGTTTCAGTTTCATCATCTGTAGTCACCGACCTTTTCTTTGTTTGTTCGCTAGCAGAGACCTGAAAAAACAGCACGCCGCTTCACACACAGGTGAGTTGAAGAGCGAGTCTGTTGCGTTAAAAGTCTTGTTAAAAGCCGAACTCTGCGCTGCTTGTGATTTTTCTGGGAAAGTCGCCGCCGACACCCGGGTCGTAATACTGCAAATGCTGCAGGCCACAGGCTCAATCACCATTGTGTTGCATCATTCGGCGATAGATAGTGACTTAACAGACGTTTATTTAAATGAAAATCTTCGACATTATAACTTTAAGCAAAGGCTACTACATGTTCACTGTGACTTAAGTATTTCAAGTTGATTTTTACAGAAACAAATGAAAACAAATGGCCCCCTGGAAGGAAGGGAATCTAAAAACTGATAAAATTCAACATTTGTGTAAAATATACACAATTTGTCGTCAATAAGCCAAAAGACGTGAAACCACGTTTATGGTTATGGTCCTATAAGACACTTTTCAGTGTTCAGGAATGTAATTTTTTAACATTTCATGTAATTAAATAATTAAATGATGTATTTCCTTGTGTTAATTTTGGGCAACATATCCACAAATACCAATTTATTTCATAAGCCAGTACAGGCTGATATTATATTATTGGGTTGTACTATCAAATAAACCAATATCCAATAAATTTACTGCATTCTTAAATCAAAAGAAGGGTTTTAGCATCGTCTCAGCCCTGTTGAGTTTTTGAGTTTCTAGTTTTTAAAGGACTGTACGGCCAGTCTGCCCAGTTCGGCCCTGCAGTGGAAACCAGACTGTCCTCCATCAGGCTCCTCCCGCTGGACTGGGCTACATCCCAGTCTGGTCCTCATTGGTCGGTAGTGGGACCTGGAAGCCTTGCTACTGGCTCTGCTTCCTGTCCTTCTATTGGTTCTGGAGGTCCAGTATGACCCCTTTGACCTCCCCGTCATCAGAGGAGGTCGCGCCACCCTCGTCCTGCATCTCAGCTGCCGCCTCCTTCCCCTCCTCCTCTTCCTCGCCCCGCTCTATGGGCGAGGACACTACGTCATAAAGGAAGGTGAAGAAGCCATAGATCCAATCAGAGCCCTCCTCAGCTAAAATATTAAGAACCTCCTCAAGCGACTCAGGGTTCGCACTACCACCGCCATCTTTGGTCAAGCCTGACGAAAGAGAGGGAGAGAGAAAAGGAGGGAGGAAGAAAAATAGGATGGGAGCAGAGATGAAGAAGGGGGAGGTAGAAACAAGGGTGAAGCACAAAGGGGGGAGGAGGAGTAAAAGGAGGAGAAATGTTGAGAATATTGAATGAGGAGAAGAGAGGGAAGTACGAGAGAAAGAAGGCAGGAAGGCAGGAAGGAAGGCAGGAAGGAAGGAAGGAAGGAAGGAAGGGTGGTACAAAGGAATGGAGAGCAACCGTAACAAAAATAAAAAATAAAATAAAGGATGATGATGCGGGAAAGAGAAAGATAATGAGTTAAAGAATTCGCACATGAACCATAAACAACAAATAAGCCTTTCCTTCCTGTCTCAGTCTCGTCAGGCTTTAACTTAAATACTACAATTCAACTTCCTTATTGGTTCAGTCCATCCTACAGACTGTATCAGCTGGCGTCTGCAGACTGTGATGATTTTTAAGTGATCAATAGTCTGAACAGTTATTTTCTAAGCTCTTCATTTACAGGAGGACACAGACTGAAATGAAATCCTGTTTGTCCTGGTCCTTCAGGTCAGGTCAGGTCTAGATAGATACATACTTTATTTATCCCAGGGGGGGAAATACGCAATAATCTGTGATGTGAATATCTAGAATAATTGAACAGTTGCCCAGAAAAAAAAGGAAAAACAGCACAATATAACATGAAAACCTGTGGTGCGTTCAAGAACATAAGGAAAATCATTTGCCAGCAGCATTTCCAGTGATTATTGTTTCCCTTCATAGTTTGTTTGTTGAAGTGTTCAGTTTGCTCAGTTGCTACGTGATTGATTAAAAACACGTCTAATCGGGATGACGATAAAGTGTATTAGGTGTCTTTATATGTTTTTATGTTTAGTCTTGACGGTTTTTCTGATGTTGGTCAGTTTTTATAGCCTAGTCCTGAGAGAAACAACGTCATTGATTCATCTGTATTTTCATGGTTGAAATAAACTTGGGCTAAACTAATTACATGCCAGAAAACCAGCTAAATTCTTCAGTAAACACGGAGGAGCATTAAACGCAGGAGAGGAAATCTGTCCTTTAAGATCAGAGTTTTTTTAACCTGTGGGAGTTACGAACCTACTTTGCTCATTGAACATCTCATTAAAGCTCATTTCTTGAATAGTTCTGGACCAGTTTAACTGTCATGTGAGTGTGACCCTGGGGCTTTACAGTGATTTGTCTTTAGCAAGTGGTTTTTCTCCTTACAGCCCAAACAAACAAAAAAACCCTCCAATGTATAACACACTTATGGACTACACACTTCTTGTACTGCATTATTATACATTTTTGTGTAATTCAAGCACACTGTCATTATTTCAACATGTTAATTCACAGGTTAATAGACTGAAGTAAGAATAAGGCAAAGTTGCACTCTTGTATCTGACTTCATCCGTTACCAAACAGAAAATAAAGCTTTAGTAACAGTTAGTACACGCCGCCAGATGTTTTTGGTTTTTACACCTCCTATGAACTTCAGCCAACAACAGCTGAAGGTGATGCTGCTTTTTTCTTCTTACAGGCAACAAAACAGGTGATCAGAAATTCAGGACCGTGAGTCGACACACCACCGAGGCTGGTTTTAGACCCGCACATGTACCTGATCTCACTCACTGCTGTGGTAGGGCTCAGGTCACAGAATAAGACTGTTTAAAACTGAGGCACTGGGACACGACTGTAAACCACATCAGTCAGGCACTACAGAGAGAAAACTGGCATAATAACGGAGAAAAATTAAAGTGGACTTGCCGAGCAGAACTTTAGCATCTTCCACGTCAAAGTCTCCGTCGCCATCTGTGTCGTAGGCCGTCAGTTTACCTGAGGGAGGAAGAGGAGGAGAGGAAGGCTGTGTGACACACATGTACAGTATCCTGTTGTCTGGTCATCACAGCGACACAAACAAGCTCATGGAGACTTTTAACGTAATGAATTCACAAATTAAAATGCCATTAAATAAGTGCCTGTACAGTTGTTGAATATATGATGTGAATATTATTATTAAACTAAAAACTCTTAAATACCACACCTTACTTTTTAAAAATGTTTTATTGCTTTATCATTTAAATTTAATGTGTTTTTTTAACTTATATATTGACAAATTACTACATTTGTCAGCATTTCTAAGATTACGAGACACTATGAAAGTCATTCCCAAATAAAAGACGAACTGAAAGGATACATGGTGATCTTATCATGACCCCCTCACCTACACAGCGCCCATACTCAAAATATACTGCGTGTATTCATGGAACTGTAAGGAGCTTTGGATAAAAAGCGAAACCACGTAGAAGGAATAAACTCAAAAATGACAATAAAGTAGGACTTGTTATCGAAATCAACCTGGAGTTCAGCACAGGCCTAAAACTGAGACCTGAACCGGGACCAAAGTCTTTACAATATGAATATGATATGAAAGCTGATACGAAGCTGTATTTTTATTTTATTTCACCCATTACTGACTGTTAGCTTGCCAGGCTGGCCCGTGTCAGGAAGCAGAACTCTACTACTCGTACAAGCTATTAATAAGAACACAGAACGCAGCACATTAACAGCAGCAGTATGTCAGAGCACATGAAACATTCATTTAAAGAGTTGTTAGAAGAACAGTAACACTTCTCGGCTGTCACACTGTTCACACGTCGTCCGTCTCCTCTTTTTTAACTCATCAATCTAAGAAATCACCACAAAATCTTAATTCAGAATCTGAATCCTGTTTTAGGTTACAGTGCATTCACACGGTACAATTAAAAGTGGGAAGTTCGATTAATGCATTTAGATGGTCTACAGTTTCCACATAATCCAAGTCCATGAGATTTGTTTTTATAATTTACAACTGGGTTAGTGTCTGTGAGGACGTCCAGTAGCCTGCAGGAAGTACATTATGTTTGTAAAGGCGTGATATAAAAGAAAAAGAATGCTTTGCCCCTGTGGACATAAAGACACTGGTTCATTTAACCTACAATAGGTGCAATCAGATGGGGGATTTTTAAGCTTAAAGCTGCTCTGTGTGGTTGAGGTTATCTGACCGAGCCCGCTTCCTCTCTGTCTGCTGAGTGTTATTTTTCTGTTGCTTATTTTGACTTTAGTGAGAAACCACAATGAAATAAATGAGTTTTAGTTTCCGTTTAGCTCCTCTCTCTTGTCCTCTTGCTCTGTCCATCCTTTCCTTAGAACAGGTCTGTGGTTGGATACATACATTTGTGCCATCTGTGAACAAAAACCCCTCTTTGCATGCGGTTCACTCCCTGAGGTTTGTTGTCAGAACTAAATGAACCCAGGTGAACACATGGAAGCTTTTGTTGCAGCAAATGGAAAATAAAACAAACTAGTATACTGCATTATGAATTACAGCGAAAAGATATAAACCAGTAACAGAGCTGCTGCATTAAACCAGTTTGCTGAATTAGATTAAAGTTTCTGGTTACAGCAAACAGGCACAGAAAAGTTACCGCTAATATAACACGTGTGAAATAGATGCTACCAATCATCTTGTTCATGCTCTATTTACTGAAAATATAGACAGGAAGAACTGTTAATAGACTGCTTTCAGTTTGCCTTCTTCACTAACCTACATCTGTATCGTTTCCCCTCAGTGGTAAATGTACTTCAACCTTACTCTATCCACACCTTTATCTGAACTCTTTTTACCCCACCTTGTCCTATTTGAACCTCACTCATTATATTCTTTGGAGTGGTTTGGTGGCACCGTCGGCTCTGATGGTAGCACACAGTGGAACATGGAACGGTTGCATGAGTGGATGTTTAAATCTTGAGACCGTACCTTGTAAAACTTCAGAAAAGTTCATACGAAACTCCTTAGCTCTGGCTGCATGCAGAGACAACACACACAGAGAGAAGAGGAAGAGAAGAAGAAGACCATAAGAGGCCACAAGAGATTACAGCATTGCAGCGTGAAGCTTTACCTCTGTTTGCAGTGAAAGAAGACTGAATTAGTACAAAGCAATACAGAATTACAGAGGAGGCTGCATGATGTGTCTGTGTTTGAAAAGCAGCTGGGCCTCATGCATGAAGTATTCCTCCACACAGATATGATCTGAACTATTTCCTGGTTCATCAACATTTTCTTATTTCCAAAGTGTTCAAAGCCGATGACAAAAGTTACAAGTGTGAAGAACCACCTGCAAAATGATACACACAGATTCTGGTTTTGGTTTGTGGCGAGTTCTGGGCCATAAAACACAACTGATGTCAGGAAAATATCAGACATAAAATGTTACAAAACAAGAGTTTCATCATGTTTCACAACAGTTTGTTCTTGTGTAATACAAAACCAGCCCACTGAGTTACTTGATATTAGACGACTGCAGGTGTTTTATCTGCAGGATTTCTGCCCTTTATATACAGAGCAGAGAGAGGAAACACGCAAGTTTAACTTTACAGACATCACAAGTCAGTTAACGCGTTAATAGGAAAAGCTGACGCAGTGCTTTTTTACCTCATATGCACTCTTTAAAGCCAGCTGTAGCTCAGCAGACTGATGTGTGGGAGAGATGCAGCCGTAAAGTCTCAAACATGAAGCAGCTTATCTGTCAAACGTGCGATGGAGTTTGAGATAAGATAAACATGTCTTCTGACACGTGCACTTACTGCTTTCTGTGTGTGTGTGTGTGTGTGTGTCTGTCTGAGAGGAAGAGGTTGTGAAAGCCCTGTGTGACTGTCATAACCACATGAAGACAGAGGCAGGTTCCCATGAAAACCTACATTTTTGAAACTCTCAATGCAATGTCTGAGTTTGTGTGTGTGTGTGTGTGTGTGTGTGTGTGTGTGAGAACCAAATCAAGTCGCTGCTGCAGTTTTGGTGAGCAGAAAGTAGGCCAGCAAATGTGACAACACGACATTATTTGTTTTGCTCCGGCTGTCAACATCCTGAAAACATGAAACTCACTCGTGCTCGTTTGTGAGATTTCATGACCAGTTTTTTCACTTTGTCTCAAACATTAAACATCTAAATTTGATTTTACAGAAGCGCAATTCATTCACCAATCAAGGAAAAAAAAATTAAGACTCCTGCATTTCATAATTAGGATCTTTATCTTGTAATTATGAGATCTGTTCTGGTAATTATAAAGACGAGTGTGTGTGCTTCTGTATAACATCTTTGGTGTTAAACAAGCATAAACTGGAAGCTGAGACTTGTAATCATATTCACAGTTTCAAGCTTTCGGTTTTACTTTAAAACCCCCGTCAGGAGCAGGTAGAGGTGTCAGAAAACAACAGCCAATAAACACCGGGGGTGTCAGCTGATTACTCAACTGCATCAGTTAGTTTGTAGGATTGAAAATCAACACAAACAAACATCCAACATGTCTTTTTTGGAGTAACTCTACTCTTATATGTTCTAAATACGAGCGGATCTCTTGGTGTCTGGATTCAGCTCTTTTCAAACGACAGCAGTCATTTCTTTCTAAAGAAAATGTTCATTTTAGTGCTGTTGACCTTCAGATTTAACGGTGAGAAGCTTCATACATTTGAATCTTGCTAAAGGATGAACCTTTACTGCCTTTTCACTTTATATGACATACTATGTGATGTGCTTTTGCTCTTTCACAATGAAATATCCAAAAGCACCATGAGTTTCAGTTCAATATTTTATGTTACCGTAATAGTTTCTGTTGTTGTGCATTCTTTGTATTTGGTGTTCATTGTATTTCATTTGTGATTTTGGCTGGTGAGTCTACGTATGTCAGTTGGCTTGTGGCCCACACACACTGTGTCATTCTCAGATTCAGGAATTCACACCAGCCTACATTTAGCCCGTGAAGCAGTCGACAGCTTCTCGTCCCAGACTGGATAATCTGCATGTCACTATCTCTCAGGACTTATTGAACAACTTAAGTTCTTGTGTAAAATGAGATGACATTTTTCTCCTGAGATGTTTGTGTAAAGGTCAACTCTGATCTCACATGACACTCCCCTCAGATATGACACTGCATCTCTATTTCTGCAACATTATACAAGAACAAATACAGTCTTTTGAAAGCTTCTCTATGTGTGGTCTGAGGTTTGTGATACACTATACTTGCTTTTTACCAACACATATGCAGAGACAAGCTACTGCGCACTTCCCTGCATACTTTATATATATGTATGTAATTAATATCCACTAGCAGGAAGATCAGGGCCAAATCCACCCAGACCCAATGAAGAACTACAAATTCTGCACATTGTAAACTTGACTCAACAAGTCAACCGAGGCGGTTTCTGCATCGTTAGTGTAGTTAAAAGCCAGTACCGTATATCAACGCTCTTACACTATGACATTATGTCATATAACAGTGTTTTTTTCCCCAAAAGCTGCAAAAAGCTGAAGTGGAGGTTGACTTTGTGAGCATCTGAAGGGAACCATGTTGATTTCTAAACCCAGTGCATCTTTCCTGTGCCATAAAACGACACGATTATCAAACTCACCGATGACGCTGTCGTAGTCCACGATGTCGAAGTAGACCACAGCCACGGAGCTCCAGACTCCCAGCAGAGCCAGGACCACAAACCACGTAAACATGGAGTACTTAGAGCCTCCTCCTGCATCTCCTCCTCCTCCTCCTCCTCCTCCTCCTCCTCTCTCCGTCCTCTTTCCATTCTTGCTTTCCACTGGCGGTGTCTTCGCCTCTGAGGACATGAAAATGTTGATGTTAATTTGTGCATTACGTCTCTTATACCACTGTATTTAAATAACATCTGTTAGGCTCTTTTTATCTGAAGGAGATAACCGGTAACGTAGCATGAAGTATGAGTACTGTTGCTATGGTTACCTGTAGGTTAACAGATTGGTTTAAATCAATGGTTAATCTGTTGGTTTGAGGTGTCCTGTTGCTGTGGCGTGAAGGGTTGTAACCCACAGCCAGACAACATCACATCGTTAGACACGCTGAGACGAGTGTGTTATTGTGGTTTATGTCTTTATTTCACACAAAGGTCAACAGCATGCATGCAAGTAAACATAAAACAAAACTCAAAGACTTTAGTGCAAAAGCCAAAAGCTACTCTGGGAAATTCTGCCTACTATTTTGAGGGAAATACCAAAATATAAAAGCACTGTTGGATGATGATAATTAAGACAATAAAAATGTGTCCCCTGCCACAGACTTTCACCATAGTAGCCATCCGGTTAATATCGCTGTGATGAGGTTTGATGTGTCGGGAATCTTACTTGCTTGGTTAATCAAAATCAGATAAGTCTGTGCGGTTATTGTTTCCATTAACAATTTCTCAATTGAGTCTCCAGATTTACTATATTAATATCGTGATATAAAACTACACATACTGTGAAAGAGGATTCTAACATTATCGCCCATCCCTCCAATTCCACTGAGCAAAATACTTTGAAGTCTTTCATACGAAGAAAAGCTTCATAAAATACTGGATGTTTTTGTATTTGTAATTGTATCAAGTAATACACATTTTAAAGTAATACACACTTACTGCTCAGATAAATGAACTGAAGGATTTAGAGCGTGTTACCCATCTTACCGAGTGGCTACATACAGTATTAGACTCACATGGGGTCTTAATGTTGGTGGATACATTTTAAACTGCACTCAAGGTCCACTTACTAGCTTTTTCCTAAACTTTCAACTGCACCTCACAGTCTACATCAGCAGATGAAGTTTGTGAGTTTGTCTTGGAGATGGCTCAGTCCTCATCTCCTGTCTTTAGGTGACTGACGTTTCATACTTAGGTCACATGATCTGATTATCTGTACTTATATCTGTCTTTGTGCTGCTGTAACACCTGAATTTTTTCTGAATTTGGGGATCAATAAAGGATTATCTTATCTTATCTTATGACGACAACACAGTAAACTCTATCTGCTGATGAGGGCTGTGAGACGTGGCTTAAAGCTTCAGGAAAAGCTAGTAAGTGGGCATTAAGTTTATTTGGTCAAACTACCATTTTCAAGGTCAAGAATGGACTTAATATTTTGGCAAATTAGAGACTGGAGTCTCAGTGCCCACTTGAGGATCAAATTCAATGTCTAGTTAGAAGAAATCCAAAAACTTAAAACTCTCATGTCTTGTGGTAAAGCATGACTTCAACCAGAATGAGAACGATCATGCAAAAAGGTCTCATTTTTTCGCTCTGTACTCTTTTATATCAAACGTCGGCTTTATTGACACAGATCTACATCCAAGGTCTTTCCCTTTAGGATATCAAGTATGTATTCATGGGCCACACGAGGAAAAGACAATATGGCAGGAGCTGGAAAGGGCAAGCCGAGCCAGGAATAGAGCGAGAGACATAGAGTCAACATGACCCTGACAGAGAGAGAGGGAGAGAGAGCTGACAACAGCTGTTTGTCCTCCAACACTGAGAGCAGCTGTCTGCTTTTTGTATCACAGCCACGTCTAATTAACGGCCTTAATGCTCGAGACAGAAACCAGAAAGAGCCTCATCTTTTATTAGACTCTCAGATTGGTCTAAAAGTGTGTGTGGTTAAAGCAATAAAGCCTGGGAAAGGTTTCTTAACTTGGATTGGAGGAACAGCATTGATGCAACAAGTGCCGTCAGAGACATCCTCGAGGCTTTAAATGGTTGTTACACAACATGAGTGCTGTCTGAAAGGTTTTATTTAAAGTGCTGTTAATGCAAGAGCGTAATATCAACCAGTGGAGCTGCAAAGTGTGAGGAGCGATTTTAGAAGTATAATCAGAAGTAAAAGTCCCCTTTGCTATCTCATACACAATGTTGGAGCTCTTCAAGTCTCAGATGGACATTAAGTCTCCTGGTTGAATCATCAGTACAGAGGATGGACAACTGTGAAGGAAAATATCATTGGTAAAAAGGCAAAAGGTCCTAAAAAGAAGTCAACCACGACTCCCAAGGTGGCTGCTAATGGCGGGCAGGAGATTAAAAAAAACCCTGATACAATGATGACATGAGCTTAAAATGTATTCAGTGTCTGATTCTGGGGTGATTTCGGGATTAATTCGCCAACAAGGACGCTATGGTTTGTTCATAACTCCAACGACGAAGCTTTTTGAATTTATTAAAGCTCTGATTCGCACCTCTGACCGGCTTCTTCTTCCTAACAGCAATGGCCAAGGCTCATGGACACTGCAGAGCCATCCGCCATAACACACTTAAAGAAAAACCTTATTTCTTAGAAACGCAGTTGAAATAATAAACCTATAGAACTATTACATTATCCAGGAGACTCATGTGTTCAGGAACATGGAGAAAAACACCGTAGAAAAACTGTGAAATAGGGATTCAGAGTGGGGAAAAATACTTCTGGAAGCAGTGGCTCGTCTCACTTCATTGGTTAATACTGTTAGAAGGTGTCTTGGACCATTAAGAAGCCAATCATACCAGAATCAATCACACTGAGCCACTTTCGGCCTCTACAAGCCACATAAACACCCAAATCCTCCCATTAACTCTGTGCCAAACCAGGCCAAAGAGAAACCATGCAGTGCCAAATCAGGATTTTCCCTGGATCCAGATCTCCTGTGGCTATTTCACTTCTATAATCAGTAAAAGCCCTACACAACTCTCCTCGCTGGAAGGCTTTTGTTGTGAAAATAAGCTACAGGATGTATTGAGTTTGAATTAAAAAGCATGCTACATGCCGTACAAGACCAAAACCAAACCAATCCAGGCCAATAATAACCACAACAAACCAAACTATGTTGAGCTAGGAAACAAACAAAACCCACCTTGACAATGTCTATAAATATCCAGCAATGTATCACTGAGCTCCACTCCTCATACACACCCAATAACCGTGCCAAACCAAACCAATCCATGCCAAACCAATCTCATAAACCTTTCCTACCTGTCTCCTCCACGACAGGCTGCACTTCCTCCTTCGTCTGTGGGACCTCCTCCTTATTAACGCTTCCTAACCGAGCCAGACCAGGCCAGATAAGAACCAAGCCCAAACCAAACCAGGTCAAACCTCATTCCTTCACCAATCCTACCTGTCTCCTGGACCACAGGCTCCACCTCCTCCTGTATCAGCGGCTCCGCCTCCTCCTCATACACCTCCTCTTCAGTGTACACTTCCTCTTCAGTGTACACCTCCTCCTCCTCCTCGGCGTGGACCTCCTCTACAGGAGCTGAGGAGGGTGAGGAGGAGTAGGAGGTGCCATAGTGGTGGTAGCGCTGCATGGACCGTGTCAGGTCTCAGCTGAACCCAAAACAGGGCCAAGCCAGGCCAGAACCAGGCCAGACAGGGACCAGTGCAGACAAACCCTCCTGACCTGATACACACAGTGGGCTGCACACTAAATCACCCTCAAAATAAATTAAAAATATTTATTTTATAATATGAAGTGAAACCAAACTGAAAGATAATCCCAAAAACAAGTTCCAAAACTATTTTAAACCTTTCAAAAACATGACAAAGTACTTTAAGAAAACTACACAAAAAAGTAGTTTAAAAAGGACAAGTAATAAATCAATGAGGTGATGAAACGAGATAAAAACAATCCGAAAGAACAAATACTCCAAATTACTGATCATCCAAACAGGCAAACAGATGAAAGAAAAGCAGTGAACTGAGGACGACAGAGAGTGACTGAGCTAAGCAGGAGAAAGAAAGAGCTCCTCCTCTTCCTCCTCTTCCTCCTCTTCCTCCCAGCTGTACTACAGTCTACTGGCCATCCAGAACCTGATCCACACTATTATTAGAGCTGACAAAACCAGGGACACTGTGTGTGTGTGTGTGTGTGTGTGTGTGTGTGTGTGTGTGTGTGTGTGAGATGCCAGAGAGGACAGAACAGCCCACCAAACAACCTTGACACTGTTTGTTCACACACAGACTCTCTCTCAGCTGTGGGACATGTCGCCTTAATTAAAGGGACAGTACGTGAAATCTTTCCTGACCGTGTTATACCTCACAAGGTTCATGTTTAACACCAGTGAATCATTACCACCAGTTCTACACCAGTGCCAATACAAGACCTCAGACTTGATACCAATACAAAAGTATACAACACATTACTTTAGAGCTGGAACGATTAATCGACTAAATGCCAGAGGATTCATCTGCAACTATTTTGATAAGTGATCATTTGCTTACTGTATTTCCTCAAATAAAAGCCGGGTCTCTAATAACTGCCCAAAGACAGGCGAGGGGAAAAAATGAGGGTGGATAAACTCCTGGTTCCTGTGATATAATGTGCTGCCAATTAAACATAATGTACATTTCCACCGCTTTAATTGAATAAATTCAACAGTACAATCATGCTGTTTTAACACTTTGTTGTTCTGCAGGTGTGTGTGTGTGTGTTAATGTATCAGCCAAACTGTATTTTGTGGTAATGTACAAGTGCCACCAGATGACAGCAGCTACATTTGACGATGGGAACCATCTTCAATTTTCCACAACAAAAGCAGTGATAGGAAATTAAGGGATTCTGTCCACTGAAACGCTACAGGGCTTTTAATTTGAAACGGATACAGGAAGTGTTGAGTTTGCAGTACAACATAATGCAGAGACTTTAACAGCACAAACGGGAGCAGATTGGAAAACAAGGAGGCTTCGTACTAAAATATGAGCAAATATACTTCAAACAGAGAGAATTAAAAATAAAGGCCTGTCACTAATATAAGCCGGCTTCAAATAAAGGCCTGGGACCCTCTGCAGCTGAGGTAAGTACACTATTAAAGGATATACTGTAAGTCATTTTTCAAGCAAAACTGCCAAACATTTGCCGGTTCCAGCTTCTCAATTGTGAGGATTTTCTGCTTTTCATTTTCCTTATTGCTTCGGACTGTTTGAAGATGTCACCTTGGAATCAAGAAAAGATTTGGTCAGTTAATCGATACTGAAAATAATAGTTAGTTGCAGCTCTACTTTACTAGAAAAAATAATCAGCCAAACTTCTTCAATGCATCAGCCTTAACGCAAACAGTAATCCATGATCTTTGCCTGCATACAGTAATATTTAACAAAAGAATGACTTAAAATCAGAAAATATCTGGTAAAAGAACAAGAAGAAAAAGACTTCAGGGCCAGCTTTCAGTACTTTACAGTTTTAGATCATACAGACACAATTTTGTTGATACTCAATTTATCCAGTGAATCAATGTGGAAAAATCTGGACTATCTGCAGACAGAACACAGGCTCTTTGTGCCAAATGCATGTTATTCTTTGTTGCACCTTATTCCTGCTTTAACAGTTATTTGCATGTGTCGTGACTAACTAGCAACTTTCAGTTTCACAGGACTACTTTAAGCAGCTTGAAGGGGCACTGTAAGAAGACAGAAACGAGACGAAGCTCGCCCTGTTTTAATCTGTATTGCATAAATAAGAACAACTTGGCTCTGTGTTAGCAGCACACATGCCTGCTGTTGTAATTTACATCCCCATACATGCTGAAGGTAGGTCACAGCTGAGGTGGTACAGTATGCATTTCTGTCTCATAGTGCAAGTTTCCCCCTTTACACACACAATGCTGGGTTTTAAATCACCAATGTGAATACCAAGCACTAATGTCCATTTATTTCTGGAGGACCGACACATCCATTATTAGTGGTGGGCCTAATATAGTTAATAATAACAGGCACTGAGGAGTTTGAGAAGAGGAGGGAGCTGAGGGACAGATTACCCATGTACAGTAATTAAAGTTGTGTAAACTGTTGGTCCTCCAGTAATCACTACTGGGCTTTTTTTTTCCAGCCTAAAACTAACTTAAATTAGTTTTGTAATGTGTAAACCATCAATGCAGCGGTGGAAGAAGTACTCAGATCCTTTACTGAAGTAAAAGTAGGAATACCATAGTCTGAAGATACTCCATTACAAGTAAAAGTCCTTTCTACAAAATGTTACTTAAGTAAAAGTACAGAAGTATCAGCAGAACTTATTTAAAGTATCAAAAGTAAAAGTACTCTTCATTCAGAATGGCTGCCAGTGTCATATTATTATAAGATATTACATTATTCTGTTTTCTAACAAATACATGTGAGAGCATTTTAATGTCAATGTGGAACTAATTGTAGATACTTTATATACTACTGGGTAGAGTAGTACTGTAGTACTGCATCATACCATGTAAGCATATCATGTAAAATGTAAGTAGTAACTTTAAGTGTCAAATAGATGTAGAGAAGTAAAAGAAATGTAATGTGATAGAGTAGAAGTATAAAATAACATAAAATGTAGGATAAATACTCAAGTAAAGTACAAATATATTATATATTAAGTGCAGTACTTGAGTAAATGTATTCACCACTGTATGAATGTCATAATTTAATTTGATTAGGATACTGTGCAAATATCACAACACAGCTGTGAGGAACAACTGCAGTGACAAGAAAGATGCGACTGTAAGCAGGTATGATAAAGTCACAGAAATACTTCTCATAACATAAATATGTTTTTGTACTAATTAACGAGCATGATGAAGTTATAAAGTAATGACCTGAGAAGTTCATACCAGGCTTATAAATGAGTAAATAAGGTGAGTAAAGTGGGTTTATGTGAGTTTGTTGTTGGACCAGGATAAAAACAAACCACACAGGAACATCAGCCATGAACTGATGAAAACTTAATAGCTTATAAGCTAATGTTAGCTAGCCTATCATGTATGGTAGCAAGGTTAGCTTAGCGTCATTTACAGGGCCACTTCCATGCTACCGCTGGACAGGCAGGCTGGAGGTCACGCGGAGCATCCCCTGATTCAAGCTGAACCGTTCAGTCAAGTTGGGTAGATTAAGTCCTCTGTATTCTGGATGTTTTGACAGCTAGCAAAAAAAAAAAAGGCTAAACTGGCCCCGTTTTCTTGTATCGCGAGAACGTCAAACCAGACTCTATCCAAAATTCTGCCAGTTAAATATGCTCTTGTTTAATGGCAGAGCAAACACATAAGAAAACACGAATTAGGACATTTACATAACCACATGAAAGCCAATACTCAGTTCGGCATCAGTGAAATACACAAACTGTGTTTATTTTAATAAAATCTTAGATTTTACTGCTGGTTAACACGGCTTCCAGACGCCCCGCGGGACGCACTTTTGCCTGGAGAAGACCGTGGGAACCTCGGGCGATCCAGCAGTGAAAGCTGTAGTTTGTGCTGCATATTGTGTCGGGATGTTAGCCGCATTGAAGAACGTATCTAACCGACTCCTAAAACATCTTCGCTTTTCTTCTGCCGGACGTGCATCTTTGCCGACAGGGAAAACAACTTAAAATTGCAGAAAATGAAATGGAAATATGTACAGAAGACGTAGAGGCGCGTCCAGGGCTCAGAGAACCTAGCAAGGAAAGGGTACTGACCTTTTTTGGAGTGGGTTTTGGGATTCTTTCTCTGGGCCATTGCCTCGTAAATTATCCAGTGCTGTTTTCCAGTTATGCAGCTACGAGCTAACAAGCTAACTTATCTGTAATTATGATAAAAACATGAACGAGGTGAGCGCTCCGGGTCGCTTTGTGATCTCCGCTCTTATTGATGAAGCTGCGAGTTCCCCAAAAATCACGTCCTCGCTTGGATACCAGCAAAGCCAAAGTCCATAGTAACCGTGATTGGCTTCATATTCCACCAATCAGAGCGACGGAAGCAACTCGTGGGCGGGATCAAAGGCGGCGTCTCTTGATTTTGGACCAATCAGGTTGCGGTACCGCTTCCCAGTCTCGTCCTTCTCTTTGGAAAGGAGCAAAAACGTGGCAGAAGAGGGAGAGGAGTTTAAAACATCTGGGGCGGAGGGCAGACGTGACACAAGGAGAAACAATGATTATCATTTTAATAAACTTTTAATAAAAATTTATTGGTATAGTTAACGCCGAAAAACATGAAAACAAAACATGAATACTAAAACAGAAATAGAATCACATAATATAATAAGAAAAATACATATAGGCTAATTAAAAATCAAGCACAATCACATTAAAGTGTACAAAAACATATTCTGACTTTATTCCCTTTCCAGTGTCTCCTTCAGTTATTATCATCATAAGGATGAAGCTATTATCCAAATCTCCTCCTCCTTATGGCAACATCACCATCACCACCTCTTTGTAATCAATCATCATCACCAGGTTTTATTACAATAACGTTTATGATTAAAGTGAACAGCTCCCCCTGCAGTATTTTAACATGAAGTGCCAGCTTTGTATATTAATCCCATAATGGAGATATTGTATTTAAGTTTGCATTTGTTATTTTCCCCCTTATATGTATGTGTGTAACCATATAGGGTCTCCAATGCGTGCATGCATTTTAATGTAAAGCACATTTAGTTTACTTGTGACGAAATGTGCAATAGAACCAATATTGTCTTGCCTTATGCTGAAAGACAATGAGACAAAGCAGGAAGGAGAAGCATGAAGCAAAACAGAAAACAATGGAGTTAATGTGAGGCCGTCACTGTAAAGTTGATTAGCTGAGGAGCAGCAGGTAAATGCTTACTGCGAGTCAGGAGGAATTGGTGCTGTATGTGTAAATGTTTCTGTGTGGATGCTCCAGCAGCTCAGTGATGTGACGTTAAGAGCTGTTGAATTAAAACCCCTCTTTTCCCTCACGTGTCTCCTGTAGTGATGCTGTGGTCATCCTGCTCCCTGCAGAGGCTCTGATCTCCACTCAGGACATTCCTTCAACACTCCTCTGCAACAAACACTCAGCGTTTACAGCTGTCTTTATAAACATGTTTCAGTACAAGTTTGTCCATCGTTTAGCCGGAAACCAATGTGTTGTAGTTACACAGAGCTGCAAAGGCGACTCATCCTTTGTCCTTTATGCTTCTTTTAATGAGGCAGTTACTGAAAACAGTTGCTACAGCCTCTGTAAGACACTTCAGTCCACGTGTTAGATTTGTCTGAATTTTCTCAGGTGAGACTACAGTGTTAGGCAGACACAGCCTCTGGTTTTGTTCAGGTTTTTATTAACATTTTCTTTCATCCTGTTCTGAGCCGCGATCAAAGCCGGGTCATTCCATACCAACTCACCCAGGACCTCCCAGTTCATGTCCTGGATTTTCTTAAAAAAAAAATCATGTAAAATCCTACAGCTCTACTGTACTCTACTGTCCTACCCTACTCTACTAAATACTTTTTTAGTTATGAATTTTTGAAGTTTCATCATTTCATCATTTTTGCCATTCTTTGTATGTGTATTCAATTGCTTATTNAAACTTAAAATAAGGATGAAAATAGAATACATATAATGCATAACACAAGATGCAAAATAAAACCCAGTAGAATACATAATTAGGGCTGCATCTAATGATTATTTTTGGTATCGAATCTAATGTAATCTGCCGATTATTTTCTCGATTAATCATTTGGTCTCTAAAACATTAGAAAATGTCTTGGTTTGTCCGACCAATAGCCAAATCCCCAAAATATTCAGTTTATTATGATGCAAGACCAAGAAATGTTCACATTTGAGAACCTGGAACAATCAAATTTTTGGAATTTTTGCTGGAAAAATAATTTAAACGATTAGTCAATTAAAAAAGTTTTAATTTTGAATTTAATTTATTTTATTTTTTTCTAACCCTAACCCTAACCCTAACCCTTTCATCAGGGTCATCCGATGACCGATGAGAGTCAGTAGTCAGCTCGTAAACATGCGCTGGAGTAACCGGGAAACAGTCAGCTTTCTCCAGAAAGCTAATTTCTCAAATGTCATGAAACTAAAAACCTGGTTAACGTAATCACGATTAACTGAGAGTAGAGGACCGTGGTTAAATTCTCTTGGATAACACAGATTTCTTTGCCATGTAGGCTACACCAGTAAGCAGGTGTCACATCAGCTTGTTACGTGTACGCATGTCCATAACAAAAGACTGCAGACAGAGAAAGTAACAGTGGGGTGGGTACATGACGGGAGAAGTCATTACACATAGCAGCAGCTTCTCCAGAACACTAAATAACTCTGT
This sequence comes from Oplegnathus fasciatus, assembly GCA_003416845.1. Classification (NCBI taxonomy): domain Eukaryota; kingdom Metazoa; phylum Chordata; class Actinopteri; order Centrarchiformes; family Oplegnathidae; genus Oplegnathus; species Oplegnathus fasciatus. The sequence goes on from NTHP01000477.1 coordinate 67,649, forward strand.
TTCCACTATTTGTAAAATTCAGACACATTTTGTCTGTGAGGAAGAGGTGT
>NTHP01000477.1:104275-130405 GCA_003416845.1 Oplegnathus fasciatus
CACACACACACACACACACACACACACACACACACACACACACACAGAAGAAGAACGGCATCCAACCTGCAGTTGCTTTGAGCAGTCACTGCAATGGGACACCTGTCAGTTAGGTGTGTGTGTGTGTGTGTGTGGTACTAAACAGTGCTCTAATAATACCTACACTTTGTCCCTTCATGGGAGTCCACAGATGCATAACGGTGTGTGTGTGTGTGTGTGTGTGTGTGTGTGTGTGAGTGTGNAACACACCCGCGGCCCCCTGGGTGTTTAAAGACACGGGGAAGTGGGGAAGGAAAGACAGAAGGGACATAAAAGAACGAAAAGGCAGAAGAAGAAACAAAAATGAAACAAAGAAAACAAACACGACCCAGAGAAGTGAAGATGCATCTACTGTGTGTGTGTGTGTGTGTGTGTGTGTGTGTGTGTGTGTGTGTGTCCGTCCCAGTTTGAAAGTGACAGCTGAGCGACAGAGCGCTGACACAGGAGAGGTGGAACGACAGATATGCCAGTAAGGAGGAGGAGGAGGAGGAGGAGGAGGATGAGAGAGGGAAAGAACAGATAGAAGAGGAGGAGTCGAAAGAAGAGAGGAGGTGGGGGAGGAAGTGAGGGAAGGAATGGAGGAAGAAAAGGAGAGAAGGAGCAAGGAGAGGGGGAGAGAGGAGGAGAAGAGAAGGAAAGAACAGATAAAAGAGGAGGAGGAGGAAGGGAGGGAAGGAAGATAGAAAAGGAGGAGAAGAGGAGGAGTCGAGTGTGGAGAAATGGGAGTAGGAAGTGAGGGAAGGAATGAGGAAGAAAAGGAGAGCAGGAGGGAGGAGAAAAAGAGGGAAAGAACAGATAGAAAAGGAGGAGGAGGGGGAGGCAGAGGATGAAGTTAAGGAAGAGGAGAGGAGGAAGAGAGGAGAGGGGATGATGAAGAAGGAGAAATGCAGCAATAGCAAGGGAAGGGAAAATGTAAGAGGAGGGAGGAGAGAGAGGAGCAGAGGATGAGGATGATTTGTGAGAGGAAGAAGAAGAGGGGATTGAACTGAGGAAAACAAGAGGAGGTGAAGAAGAAGACTGAAAGCAAGAGTAGTGAAGAAGGAGAGAGGGGAGAAGGAGAAGAAACAGAAGAGAGAAGAAAGATGGCGGGAGGAAGGAAAAAAATGTGAAAAAGGAGAAGGGAGGACAGAAAAAAAGGGGGAGAAAAGGAGGAACAGTACGGAGGAGCGTGACAGCAAGAGCAGTAACTGAAGGAGGGAGGAGAGAGTGAAGGAGGAGAATGAATACAGGGCAGAAGGAGGGCTGTGTGTCGCTGAGAGGAAGGGTCTGGCCGAGTCTCTGGGTAGGGTCCTGGAGAGGCCACCACCCCAGGACTCCATAGTTCTGCTGGGGGACTCAAACACTCATGTGGGCAACGATGGGGAAACCTGGAGGGGCAGCCTGATCTGAACCCGGGTGTTGTTGGACTTCTGTGCTAATCCTGGATTGGCCATAACAAACACCATGTTCAGGCACAATGTGGATCACAAGTTTGGCACCAGATGTGACACCAGTTTAATACCAGTCTGAACAGGAACTTTGTATTCTGTGTACTGTAAGTAGAGAAAGAGAGAAAGACATACACACAGTACAATTAGAAGTAGGGATGTCCCGATCAAGTTTTTTTGTCCCCGATCCCGATCCGAGTCGTTTAATGTTGAGTATCTGCCGATACCGAGTCCCGATCGGTTACTCGCATGTTCCTAGATAATACAGCTGCACACTTCAAGTACATTTAAGTTATTAAAGAATCCAATGTAAATGCTTGACAACTGAACAGCTCTGCAGTGCATTAAGAAAAAACCTGCCTGCATCCGAACATGCAAAGGATTGTTCTTAGGTTGGTGCTCATATAGCCGATACCGATCAGTTAAAAAATACTTTGATTGGCCCTGACACTGATCAGATCGGGACATCCCTGGTTAGAAGTATGCAGCTATAGTTACTAAAGACATCCCAGGTTCAACTTTACATGCAGTACATAAAATTAGCTCATAAAATGTGAACCATCACTACAGTTTAAACTCTGCAGCAAAACCCCCACAACAAATACTATTTACAGGTGAACACATCATGATTTAACACTCTGATACGGGCCATTTTTCACAGTAAGTACTTTTACTTTTTATCTTTTTTTAGTGTTAACTCTGGTGTACTTTATCTAATTAACACTTGGATGTAGAACTTTTTAATTGATTATTTTTAGACTGTACTTTATTTTGGACGTTACCAGGACACTGTGACCCCTGACCTGCTTACTGATGTAGGAGCTGAACCTGGTTTTATAGTTCTGTTTTGTTTAGTTTAGTTTTTTTGCCTGAACTGTTCCTCTAAGTGTTCAGGTCAGTGAACGTTTGAAGGACAAATCTAACACTGACCGAAGGGAAAAAGCGAGTGAGTGAATAAGAGAGTGAGCGGATGAATAATGAATGTGTGAATGTGTGTCAGTGTGTGTAAGCACCGCTCACTGGAGCCTGCAGGGTCCACTGTAAATATCGGCTTCCGACGGCAGAGCCGCCCGACTCGGTCATGATTGGGAGCGGCCACGATGTCAGGGTGTAACCCCAGCTGAAAGGTGACTCTGTCCGGGGGAAGGAAAGACTGTTTCACCCTCCACTGATCTCTTCCTGCTCACCTGACACCTGCAGAGCCAAGAGACCTCCCTGCAGTACAAACAGAACCTAAACAACACTTAAAACAGGAAGAATCTCCAAAATTAAACTACTGATGATATATGACAAAAAGGACACATAAAGGAACTTTCCAATGTTTTAGCCATTATCTTTATCAGAGAAATACAACCTCGACCTTCTTTTAATAGTTTTGCCCTTTATTTTTGTGGGCTATGATAAAATTTCACATACCAGGTGAAATGTTAAAATGAATACCCAATCTGTCTGTCGTCTTCCTGTGCAATGAGGGACCACCAACAGCTCAGGCTGCACATTTCTCCCTCAGTCTCTTTAAACCTGCAATAATTTACTTTTGTTCTTGTTTTGGAAACAAGTTGAGAGCAGAACTCTGACGTATCATCACCTTCAACGCTGTTGAACGTGTTAGCAAACAGGTGCTTATTTAAACATCCAGCAGTCACGGAGCAACATGATCATTCATGTGGAGTCGTGTTTGTGTCAGCTGATGAATGTGAGTCCAGTATTCTCTCTCTTTCAGCTCTGTGTTTGGTCTCCACCACCTCCTGAGGGAAATATCTGTCTCTTTAGCTGCTAAATGCTCCACTATGTTCACCAGCTGCTCTCTGACTGTGTCTGTCTGCTGTTTGCTGCTGAGCAGGTCGTGGACGGTGGCTTTTTACAGCTTTTTCTCTAAAAAAACGAGGCTATGAGAGCGCTGAGAGTGAACCAGAACAGTAAAGAACATCTTAAAGCCTGGTGAACTCCGTATGGATTGAGCAGGATTTTAACCCGGTATTGGCGGCCTCCAACTAACTCTGAATTTCCACCAGATTTGCTGTCATTTGATTTTCAGTTTGGCGTCGCAGACGATCAACAATCTGGCTGTTGGATAATTGTATGGGTTTCTGGCAGGTCCAAAATTTTGTTCAGCTGTGTGCAGTGTGAGCAGTTTGATGATCAGATGTACGTATGTGTATGTTGTGACAGCTGACTGCTATGATGGACTTGTGTCTGCTCAAAGAATTTTACATGAAACTCTCTCACTTTCTTTTTTATGAACATTTTTGAGGATGCGGCCATCTTGTTTGAATAAACTTTATTGCAATTGTCAGTGAACTAAACCGATCAGAGCTTCTGTGTTCATGTTTATGTTGAGTGTTGAAGCTGTAAGATTTGGTCGTGCGGAAAAGCTTCGTGAAACAACAAGGATTCAAACACCCAAACCTTTATCGATCGCCAGGTTTTTACCCGTTTTCTTCTCCAGCGGAGGATGATAACGAGCGTCTTCCTTTGTGCATTTTCTGCTAAAACCCTTTGCATGCATGTTGCAGTGAGGACACACCTCATACCGGTAGTTGTTCATAACTTTCTTTTCTGGCACCAAAGGCCATCGTTAGCCGCGTGCTAACAAACGTGAAGTGTGAATAAAAAGGGGGCATCCCTGTCACAGAAAGATGGTGGTGGGTTGCCAGGTTGGCGTGGGGTGCCAGGTTTGAAGTTACCCCCCCCCACCATCACACACACTTGAACACACACACTCACACGCAGACACACACACCTTCACTGCTACAGTATCACTGTGTGAATAAACAAACAGCTGCAGCATGCTGGGTTGCCAGGCGGACTGAGGTGCCAAGCTTTTGTTTATCCCCCCTTTTTATGTGTCAGGGTCATTCCTTCTGGCATGAGCTGCCTTCTTTGCTCTGCACACACACACACACACACATGCACACACACACACACACACACATAAATTTAATATGATGTAGCACGAGAGAAGAAATAAGGATAACCAAAACGTCATTACCAACCAAAGTGTTTGTTCGCAGCAGCACGAAAGTGGAGTAATCAATGTGCTAGTTTAAACACACACAGGCATGCACGTGCGCGCGTACACACACACACACACACACACACACACACACGTGCACACATAGTTTGAAGTGCATTGAAGCAGACTTGCAGTCAAACAGAAGAAATCTCTTCATGCAGATTTACATTTTCATCGACTCTCTCCATCTCCTCTCTCTCCGCTGCTTTTGGACATGATGGTGCTAATTACCCACAATGCCGTCTGGCTGGCTCTGTGTGTGTGTGTGTGTGTGTGTGTGTCCTTTTTGGAGAGTCGTTCTCCAAAATCAGCAGCTGATGACAGAGAAGCTGTTGGTTAATTCAAGACCTCCTCTTCAATCTCTTCTCATCCCCGTCTCTCGTTTTTTTGTCTTTTTTAAGACTCTCCTTGTCGTTTTCCTTCTTATTGTTTCTTTTTTCCTCTTCTCGTCTTTTCTCGCCTTTTTTTCTATATTTCTTTTCATCTTCCTTTTTCCTCGTCTCTCTCCCTGTTCTGCTCTTCTTTTCTCTCTTTTCTCTTTTACTCATTTTTCTTCTCTCCTCATTTTCTCTAATTTCACTTTTCTTTTGCATCTATGATCTTTCTTTCTTGTTTCATCTCTCTGCTTTTCTGGTCACTTTGGTCTCATTGCATCTTTTCCTTTCTTTTCTTTTCTACTCATCTATTTTCTCCTCTACTCTTTTCTGCTGTTGCTTCTTGTGTCTTTGCTGTTTTTTCTTTTATTGTCACGTCTTCCTCTCTCCTATTTCATTCTTTTCCTGTCTTTCTTCTTATCTACTCTACTTTTCTCGACACATCTTTCTTCCCCTCTTTTCCTTTGTCTCTTCTGTCCTTATCTCTTCTTCCTTTTCATCTTTCTGTTTTTATTCTCACTGCTCCTCTGCCTCGTCTTCCACCTCCTTCTGTCCCCTCCAGTCTGAAACATTTAACAAACCATTTATCCAAACACACTTCCACTCATCCTGATCAGCTGGATGTTTCCTGAATCTTTTCCAGCCTCCTGATTGGCTGAGAACAGTGAGCCACAGGTGTCCGAGTCCTCTCCGTCCACATCCTCCTGATTTCTGATTTCCCCCGGGAACGAGTGTGTGTGTTTGTGTGTGTGTTTAATTAAAGCTCTGGTTGAGTCCTGCACCTTCAGCCAGCAGAGAGACCAGGACGGCTCTGATTCTCTGGTTTACAGGACTGAAACTGGACCGAGACTCGTGTGTCGAGAACAGGAGTGGGCGAGCAGCATCATCACTGTGGGATGAAATCTCATTTATGAGCACAAGAGAGGCTGTTATTATTAGTTTAAACCAAACATATCTTCTAGTTAATTATATGAATCTAAAAATGATGACTAATTAATTTTAGTTTCAGCTTCGATGTTTCTGTGTCTCGGTCACCCACTCGGTTGGCTGTCAATCAATAAACAACACTCTTAAAGTTGTTTACAAGTTGGTCTCTAGTTGTTTTTCCATCACAGAACATCTGTATGAATGATGACGTATTGATTCAAATAGGCCATAAAGAAACTGATGGAAATGTTTCTTGCTTTAGACACATTTTGTTGATAGAAACTTCTGAAATAGAGTTTGAAATGTATTTTTTTCACAAAGTTGTCATAGTGAAACAGTTTGAAACTTGAAATCAGATCCTGTTAATTTAATAAAAGACAGTGGCAAACAGAAAAGTCTGTGTGTAAGTATAGGTGGACGTATTCTGTGAAAAGTTAACAGGGTCGCTCCTGCTCTGAATTCTAATGGCACAACACCTGGACTCCATCTGTTGCTATGGAGACGACATAAACTATCAGAGGAAACAGGGACACGACCTGTAACATTTTTAGCTGCTTTTAGTTCCCCACTGAGTCAAACTGAGGCTTTTAATAAGTCTTATTTTCAGTTCACAGCTTCCAAAGGCAGCAAAGGCCCTGCAACAGTGGAGTAACGGCTGCAGCCTATTTACATTCTCCTTTAGATAAAACCAAACCTGTGATGGGGAAGACGTTTGTCTGCTGCCTCCCTACTGACCTGACCTGAGGACACCGAGATAAATAGGCTTTTACTGGGATCTTCTAAACTTTCTACCAAAACAAAACCAAAAAAGCTACACCGTGTTCAAATAGTAGCTTTAATGATCATAGCTCTGTGGACTTCTTCCACCACTGGATTGCATTAACACACAGAGGGACACCTGTAATATTAATGTCCAGCCCTCTTACACAAGTATTGATTGAACGTGAATACATCAATGAACAATTCAGTGCACATAAACAGCAGTAAAAAAATATAATATACGTTTCAACGTGATAATCTTAAAGTTTGATTCTGGAAACTAAAACTGTTGCGCTGATGACACCTGAAGTTAAAACTTCTTTTCTTTATGAGGACATTTACAAATACAAGATCACACACACACACACACACACACACACACACTGATGCATGCTTGCAGCGTGCACACATGCAGACACATGCAGACACATGCAAGGGCACATAGCTTTCTATTTCTGTGTCTGTATCTCTTATTTCACTCTGTTGTTCTGTGTTTATCAATTCACGTCTCCTGAATTCAGTCCCATAAATGTTTTTACAAGGCTGTCGATCATAAACAACGCTCGTAAAGTTGTTTACAAAATAATGTCGTCATGTTTTTTTCGCCAGTTGTCGTTCCATCACAGAATTTCTGCGTGAATGATGACGTATCGATTTCAAGAAGCCAAAAAGAAATGGATGGAGATGTTTCTTGCTTTAGACGCATTTTGTTGATGATAAATTCTGAAATAGAGTTTGAAATGTATTTTTTTGACTAAATAATGCCACAGGTTTGACAGAATGTACCTGATCATTGTCATCGTGAGACATTTTGAAAGTGGCTTTTGAGAAAAACAGGAAATGTGTGAAAAATGACAAATATCTGGAAACAACTTCTCCCTTCCTTCTCTGCCCGTCTCTCTTTTCTCAGCTCTCCCTCTCTTCATCACCAACACGATGACCTGAACATGTTTATTAAGATGTTTGATGAGCATTTTGATTTGTAGCCTTGCAGTTTTCTAGCCTGGAAGCCAAAAACTTTGATTTTTAATAAGTCAGTCAAAAGGGCTCATAATGAATGAGATTTTGTGGAAAGTTTTGGTTTGGTTGCATTGGTTGTTTGTTTGAACAGTTAAAATAGTCCAGATTTACATTTTCCTGATGATAAACCTTTTGTATTCATGGGGAGAATATTAATGACTCCGGTCTCCAAAGAGTAAAAATTAAAGTTGACCTCTCATGTAGAGAATCGGGGTAAATGGTTGGATATACAACGTTTTTGACATCAGAGACGACAGTTCGTTTCCAGTTCTCCACCAACAGCCATCGTTGGTTTCTTTTAACCTCGACCACCATCTTTCCCTAAACATAAAAGAGTATTTGGTGGCAGATCAGAAAATAATCACATGAATCCTTTTTTGTAAGCATTTGGAAGAAACTGACAAAATACTCATTTTGTCCTTTGTGTATGACGACTTGTTGAAAACAGAAGTTCAACATTTAAATCTAAATCTAAAGAGGATTTCAAGCCAAAATCGGCTGCGTTACGTTTTGCTCTTACAATCTTGTAATCTGTCTGTAAGTGAATGCTTTAATTTAGTTTTTTTGTTTATTTTAACATCATCATCTCGTCCATTTGAAGAAGTCAGTCAGCTCGACAGCTGGCAGCCTCGGATACTGACGCATGTTTCCTTTATTTTCAGTTTAATGTAATCATTAACACAACAAACCTGGAGCTGAGGTGATAAAAAATACAGCGATAAAATGTAACGATAAAGACCAAATAAACAAGACACGCTCATGACTAATGTGAGTAAATGACGTTAAAGACCACTGGAGGCTCTGAGAGACTGCAGAGACAGGAGGACAGACCGAGAGGACTGAAGGAAGGGAGGAAGGATAGACAGAAGATAGGGAAGGAAGAAAAACTAAAGGGAATAAGGAAGGAAGCAAAAAATAACAAAGGAAGCTAGAACAGAAGGAAGGAAGAAATAAAGGAAGCAAGGACAGAAGAAATGAAGCAATGGCAGAAGAAGGAAGGAAGAAATGACAAAGGAAGCAAGGACAGAAGGAAGGAAGACAGAAATCATAAAGGAAACAAGGACAGAAGGAGAAAGCATAAAGGACCCAAGGACAGAAGTAAGACAGTAAAAAGTGTATAAAGGAAAGGAGGAAAGGAAGGAATAAAATCAGAAACCAAACACTGGAAACAAGCATTTGGGAGTTTAATATTTGCACCTTAATTTGTGTGAAAACGAACATGGCAGATAATTAATTTCAGTGTTTTTTGAAAGAGTTTTGGCATCAGAGGTGTTGAGTTGTTATCTTGTCAGAGCAGAACTCATTTTGTCCAAGTAGAAAATGTTGTTTTATGTTAATTAAATAAAATTTTGAAATGTTGTTTTTTAAGGTTGATAGTTGGTTTGAGGGTTGAGTCTCTTCCTTTACTGTTTGATGGGGATTTGACGACGTCTATAAAACACTTTATCTTCAATACGACCTTGACCAGAATATGAACTGATACCAGTCCTGTGTGTGTGTGTGTGTGTGTGTGTGTGTGTGTGTGTTAATATCACAGCCAACACACTCAGAGGAGACACTTACTGAGACACTGGAGGTAGCTAATATGGAAGTTATGAGATGATTTGTGTCTTTGTGTGTGTGTGTGTGTGTGTGTGTGTGTGTGTGCACCTGCTCTCAACATCTCTTCACAAAAATAATCTCTTCACTTGTGTTGCTATGAACCAATTTATTCTATTATTTTATTATTATTAATTTTATTCTGTGTTGCATCGTACGTTAACACCACTGGAAAATCGAGTGTGTTTAGCACACATGTCGGCATCTTAAAGTATGTTTATATTGTCTCTTTCTAAAAAACAGTTATAAGTAGTGTTTACTGTAGTTTACAGTACTTGACACAGAAAAGCTTAAAGTTATAATTCTTAAGATTTCCGTCCTGGTTGATTAGGCGACACCTGTGAACGGCCATCCCAGCTTCCCGAGGAATTCTGTTCATACTGCACCCCACGACTTACGTCCAGTGTAACGTTTAGTGTCAGTGCAGGAAGTATTGTGTCCTTAGAGAGTATGGAGGTGTAGCACGTCTGACTTTCATACAGGAGAGGAGGAGGAGAGTAAACATCCTGCAATTCACCTTTTTATTAACCATGATGTTGATCCTTCCCAACACAATATCCTAAACACAGTCTATCTGCCAAAACCACAATCTTTCCCCCGATCTTAATAATAGCTTAGATGCGATGTATAGATACTGTAGAAAGAAAGAACTGGTTATTAAAAAGTAACTGAACATAATTCTGGTTATACAGAATCGCCCAATATTGACATTTTTGTCTGGGTTGATTTGATTCAATGTTAATATAAAAAAATATGAATTACACCTATAAATGAAGCTTAATTATTCATTAAAAATGTCACAGCTTTAAAACGTAATGGTTAGCACCAAAGTGTTTTAAGGGATTTATTTAAGGATGCAAGAAGAAGCATTTTTTGTTGTCAATATGGCCAAAAGAACACCAACAGGGAATGATACAATTTAGCTTCAACACATTATCAAGCTGTTTCTTTTTTTAATGTTTAGAGTAAAATCTTTGGTGCCTCTGCATTTTTTTCTACAGTTGTTATCAGGTCCCATCTTTCTGCTTTCTGCTGTATGTTGGACAGCAGTATCCATCAACACCACATTAAAAAAAATCAAGATTTTAGTGCACATACTTACATTTTAAATACTTTGTCTTTTTATACTGTGAGATATCACTAAAAAGACTGTTAAAACTGGTTTATAATTTATAGTACTTGGACAGGAGGTTAAGTAGCACTGTGCATGCATACTGTAGAGGACCAAACAGGCAGCAGCAGGTAATAAACAGCAGGATGGACTTGATGTTAACGTGTAGAGAGCTCCACGCCGGCCTGCAGAGGACTTTAAGGTGAAGTCAGTGGCGTCAGAGCGGGCGATGCCAGAGGACTCGCTAAGCTAATGAGTCAGGTTGGCTCAGTGTGAGGAGTGGGTCTGGACTATCTGCAGCCTGAGCAACAACAAAGCACAATGAACCAACTACTGGCAGTCAGGGACAATCAGTCAACCCCGCCGAGAAACAGAAAAGCACCTTCAGCAGCAGACTGATCCAACTCCCTCTGACGGGCCGGGACGCAGGAAGCCAATTTAGGGCCAAACTGTCTGAAAGGAAGAATAGAAGAGAGACCACAGCCTTGTTACAAACCTACAAGATCGCTTGCTTTAAAAACAGCAAGAGTTTATATAATAATCCATTTACAGACTGATAGATTTAAGACAATGAGGCGTTCATAGTTGGCTTATAAAAGCCTAAACGTAACATTTGGTCTGTCTTTGCTGCAGTCAGACACACACAATGTGTCCCAATGGCCAGTAAATCATTAACAAGTTCTTTCTAAGGTGTGCTGGGTGAATTATTATTATTTATTATAATTAATAATAATAATTTATTATAATTAATAATATTACACCATATCACTCCATGCTCTTTTAGTCTGCTTGGATCTTGGATTCTATATTTGCTGTTAGAATATGGCAGGTTCATCTTGATCAGTTGACAACTTGCTTGTGGTCCCAAAAGCTTATTTATTGGTTCATCTTGTGTTTTGTTAAACTTTGTTATAGTTTTTGATGTTTCGTTGGTTTGGTTGTTTATCTGCTTTTGCAGTGTGAAGGCAGGATGGGAACATTGGGATGGATTGTGTTAGCCAGGTCCATTTTGGATCTGGTTCTTTCCCGGCAAAATACCCAGACTGGCTTAACTCCGACACTAACAAATCTTGAATCAAACCTTTTATCATACCTGTCTGTATTTTACTAGCAAAGAGTTTTTTAGTTCAACAAGACCACCAGAGTGGTGAGTCGTCTCTAGAGAAGACCCTGACCAGGATGATTTTATTGTGAAGCAGCTATAGGAAATGCCATGTATTTGTAAGCAAGCTAATGGAGTGCCGTTAGCGGTACCACGTATTCTTTAACACGAGTCTAGTTTACCGTGTTCACCCTCTTAGTTTAACGTGTTAGCATGCTAGCATGTGCTAATTAGCACAAAACACAAAGTACAGCTGAGGCTGATGTGAATGTCATTTCCTTCCTTTCCATTTCATCGCAGGTATTCGGTGATAAACCAAAGTATTGGATAAATTAAAGTTATGACCTGATGGAGGCGCTAGATGCAAAGCCAGAGCATCACCAAGATACATTTTCTGGGCACCATGAATGTACCAAATTTTGTGCCAATTCATCTGGTAGATTTTGAGATATTTCTCAGGATAAGTGATACCCTGCTGGTGGTGCTTGAGGAAATGTCAGGGGATCACTGGAGTCAGTAGGATTCATCCTCTGGGAACCAGCCAACCGTCTGTACAGCATTTCATGACAATCCATCCGGTAGCTGTTGAGATATATTTTAGTTTGGACCAAAGTGTTGATAAAAACTACTCTACACCACAAGATATGGACGTATCTGACACTATTTGTCAGATCAGTTTTAAAAGTTGCAAAGAGGAATAATATGAGCTCAGACCACAGTGAGATGTTCGATGAAGAGCTGCAGGTGAAAGACTATTTTTTTTTTGTGCGAACCAGTGCACTGCCAACACATCATCAAAGTAAACAACTTCTTCTACCTTGCTGTGTTACCAATGGAAACCCACTCGCATCATGCCAGCAGGCTTTGAGTGGTTGTGGTTCAGCTTGGCTCAGCTTGGCACGAGCATCCTCAACCCTATCAAAAAAATTGGATATTTGCCGACCTCATATATATAAATTGGGGTACAAAATAAAAAGAACACCATACAAGACACTGCAGTCCAATACAACAACATCACTGTCGAGTAGAATCAACACCTATCTGATGTAAAAACTCAAACATTACAAGCTTCACAAAGGCGGGAGGTGTGAAGGTTTGTCATCCAACATGGAGCTTCGACATGACGCACGGAGGCGGCTGCATGTCAGGGTCACCCCCCCTCTTCATCACCCGCCCCCCAATCCTGAAGCCAAACGGTCCCTGTGGTTCTCTGCCAGCTCAGTTTGGCTCTCTGCCTGATATCAGTGAATCATTCCCTGCGCTGGGCAGCGGCTCTGCTCCGTTAACAGCAGCAGCAGCAGCAGCACGGTGACAAAATGTGTTTTCTCCTCTCAGGCTAATTGAATTGAAGGTGCTGCATATTCACTGCTGCTGCTTCTGGACAGCAGCGTCCTCTTAGGAGAGGTATTTCTGTGAGAGTTTTCGCTCTCCATCACCGCGCTGTGACAGGACACTCTGCTTTTAGAGCAGAGCAAAAGAGCTGATGGGATTGGTCCTGAGTGATGCCACACCTGCTCAGAGCTATTCCCCTTCATACTCATCTGTTTTATATGGAAGACTGCTGGTGACAAAACTACAGTGAGCACAAAAAGAATTCAAATGGTAATCAACCTGCAAGTCAAGGTTGGAGAGCGCCGTGCCAGTATCCCTGGGAATTACGCCCATATTGGATGATTTACATCCATCGCCAATGTTCAGTGCTGCAGCAAGTTGCAGTTCCTTTATGTAGCAAGGCAGAAACTGTGGGTCTGGAAGTCGGGTGTCTGATGGGCATGTAGAGTCCGCCTTTTTATGAACCACAACCATCGCCAACTGTTTTACTGTTGTTACCGAACCTTAACCTTTAAGTCCCTAAAAAACTTGGGCTAGGTTCACATTTTTTCAAGCATATCTTAAAACAATACTCACATGCCGTATATGTTCAAAGAGCTGTTAGTTGCTGCAAATGTTCCCCCTCTCCATACTGCCCCCGATGAGATCCCTCCGCTGCAGCTCAGCCAAGAAACTGTCCAGGGAAACACAAAGAAGAAGTACTATACCAAAACGACAGTAACTTTGGAAGATATTTGTCAACTTAGACTGCCAAAGTCTCACATTAGCCTCTGGTGAACTTAAGAAGTCATTTTTACACAGAACTGAAATTGTGTAAGGAAGGTGTCACTTCACAGCCAGCATGGACAGGAGGAATGATTATATATAGTGACTAAAAACATGTTCATATGGGCACATGTGTTTTATATTAAGGTGGTCTTAAAAAGTGTGATTGGTTATTACTGGTCCTTATTTTTTTTACATTTACTAAGAGTTTAAAACTCACCTAATCTGCTTCTTCAGGACTCTGCGGCTTTGGTTTGATCAGACCTGACTGCCAGTGGCGACATAATCAAGCAACCCAACTTCGGTCATCACGTTTTGATTTAGATGGTACTGAACTTTAATTAGTTATTAGAGGGTCTCTTAATTTGTTACCTGCTTATTAGACGTGTGGATTTGAGCTTGGAGGTGTGGTGTACTTGTTTTACTTTAACTTTCGTTTCAGTTAATTTATTGAATCATTTAGTTATATATTTAGTGTGTATTTTTCCTCCCTAAAGGAGCAATCAGATGAAACACAGAGCAAGTATTTGCATTGCATATTTAGTGTGATCAGCGTGTATTTTCACTTGCACTGAAACATTTTCAACTGAGCCACTGAAGTTGAAATTGCATTTGTTTGTGTGCTTCCTATAACAAGTTCAGATGTGATTGCATTTTTTTGTTTTTACGTGTCTGTGTTTTGTTATGTATTTGTAAACACAGAATACATTTTTGGCAGATTTTGAGCATTTCAGAACTTCATATTTTGTAGCTTTTACACAACTGGGAATTACCCTGACATAAGGCAGAGTTTAACACAATGACGATTTACTTCCAGGTCAAAACTAAAGGAGTTTGTGATGGATACAAACTGACAAAACTGAGAGCGAGCAGCTTTGTAGAATTCAAGCGAAGGAAGCCCTGATGCTCAAATATAGAAACACAATTCTTTTTGTTTTCTTGTATTACAGTCTCCACTTCGCCCTGACTCTCAAAACCTATTAGTCAGTTTGTTCTCTCGTCCTGCATTACAGCTCGATTAGAACTCATTTTGTGTTCACGTGTCGATAGTTTTGTCATTAACGATCTTCTGTACTTTCCACCTGAGCAGCGAGAGCGCCAGTCCTAAACAAAATGAACCACATGAACAAGTCTCCAGCCACTGACTCATGAAACCAGAGAGAGTACACAGTAACACCTCACTCTGCATATTTACATATTAAATTACAGTTTTACGCAACATAACTGTTAAAAATGCAGTTTTTCTAAGGATGTACTTTGTTTAAAAGATAATTTTAAGAGTATTTTAGTACCTTTGACCTTATTTCACAAAGACGCTTCAGACATGATGTGGTGGACATGGCCGATGCAGCAGAGAGAGAGAGAGAGAGAGAGTTTGTAGCTTGCCAGAGGTTGGGAGAAACGCTTGGAGGAGAAAAGAGCAAGCCAAGCGTGCGGCCATTCTGTTCACACACACACACACACACACACACACAGCAGAGGAGTGAGAGAGGCACATACTGTATCTGATGAATAGCTGAAATGGTATGGAAATAAAGGAGGACTGAATATGCACGCACCTACGCCAAGCACATGGCTATGAACACACACACACACACACACACACACAGCCTGCCTGCCTGAAAAAAATGGAAATAAGGAGCATGCGCTGCTTTAGCTCACTGAAAGGATATTCTGTTGTTATGTTCGGATATATTTTATTTTATTCGACTTTTGCTCGTGTGATTAAAATGTGCCCACGAGCCGCCTGTGTGCAGGTGCTGCGTGAGTGTGTTAATTTTTGGTCCAGTCGCAAGACCTTTAATGTCATTAGCAGGACTATGAGTTGTCACCTCCACTCAGCGATGTTGCAATAGAAAGAGGCCTCTAATTCGTTTGATTGGACGCAGTCCGTCATCAGAACACCTGGTTCAACTTTTGATGCAACGCAACGTGGCGCTTGATAAGGCGCTGCGTTCCTCAATCAAAGACATGCAAGCGCACATTCCTTTTTTGTGTCGGTGTTGTGCTGGCATTGTTCCAGGCTGCTGACCTTCATGTGTCATGTTTGATGAAAAACTTTGAGTACCGCTAAAATAAAACTTTCCCTTTCTTCAGGCAGAGCGCTGAAGTCCTGCCTGCATCAGTCGATCAGCTGACGGTAACGTTCAGTCATGTCATGCAGGCAGTTCACGCTGCTGACACACTCATGTCACTGCTGCGTTGAAGCGTTTATGTTCTTGATGACTTTATTAAGATCTAATATTCATGCTCGTTTACAGTTATCTCAGAAATCTGTTTGTTGGGAGTTCCTCGGAAGAACTGACAAATCTATCTGTGTAACTTCGTAATAAATGGCCAGTTCCTTGACAGAAGTGCCTCTGACTGAACTTTATTTTGACAATCACTACCATCAATAACGTCACATTTTACTCACCAGCTTCATCGATTAGATCTGTGCGTCTCTATCCACACACACGCATTTCAACACAGCACCTGAGGAAGACAAGCAGTCAGACAGCTAAACTTCAACACAGCTGTTGTGTTTGGTTCATTTCTATGAAAATGGACTTGCAGAGACATGAAACTAACTGCAGATAGATACAGCAAACCATCGCAGTAAATACTGAGTGAACTTTCAATTTTTATAGTCGTACAGTAATTCAGTTGTGAGCGTGTTAAACCTCAGCAATTTAAGTTGCATTCAGGGACTTCATGCGACAGTAAATGTAGTCAGGGACGTCTGTGATGGTTTCAGCCAGTCAGATGACAGAGTGAGTTAAAATGATTTAAACACAAGATGAGACTTAAATTAAAACTTGGATTGCAGGTTTGGTCGGTCGGTTTTCAAGAGTGTGAATTCTGTTGGCATGTTTATGCATCAGACGTGGTATAACAAGGTGTGTGTGTGTGTGTGTTAAATGTGTGTGTACAGCACATGTTTTATGTTTGTTAATAAAGGTGCATGTATAATACGCGACACATTCATGTTTATATTACGGGACAGACGACGGTGGAAGCCTGAACAAGACGACATGAAATATGCAGGAAATTGGTATGAGGTGTTATATGGCTGCAGGTTTATAGACACACACACACACACACACATACACACCAACGCCCACATTAATGTAAAAGCTACAATCTGTGCTTCATTCTGTCTGTGACTTTCTGCATGCATATTTGCATGTATATGTGTGTGTGTGTCCTTCCTGAGGGCGATGCTTGTTTGGTTGGTGGGTCGTCTATGTTTTGTGTTTTGACCCAGAAATGTAGTCAGTGTCTCTCTCTCTCTGTCTGTTTCATAACAGCTTCTCTTCACTCTTTGGTGTCTGTAGTTAAAATCTGTCTGTTGTTGTACCTCATCCTACCCACATCAAACCGTCTCACTTTGTGTTGTGACTGAATTCAAGTTTAAGTGTGCCCTTGAGCAAGGCAGCTGACTGCTATATTAGGAGGAAACCTACTTCCTTCATGGTTATTATCCTCCAGTACGAAGATGAAAGCTGGGTGTTAAAAGCTAAAAGATAAAGATAAAAGTTCAATGAGACTGTGAAAGAAACAAAAAGTACAACAAATTTCTGCCTTTCTGATCACTTTGCAAAGATGTAAAATTGATAACCTTTGCTATCATTTGTTGCCACTCTTTGATATTTCCAGGTGAAGTTCAACCATGAATAAATATTTTTCTTGATAATCTATCGCTGGTATTTTTGTTGTTAAGCAGTATACTGTATAGTAGTACTGACACTGAACATGTTGTAATCCACACGTACATAAGTGCAACACAAAATAGGTCAGCTGAGTTCAGTCTTTATTAACACCTAAAGGTCTGGTTGCAGTTTGAGGCCATAGCACAGAACAAGTAGTAAACAACAACACAAAGACACAATGAGTAAGAAAACATAAAGAAACATCATTAAAAACAGTGAAATCAGTACAAACACTGGAAGCTTCTGAAGGCGAACGGATCTGAAAGTGTCTGTTCAGTAATTTGATGTTTGAAGCAGTTGGAAGAGGAGTGAGCTCAGAGTTCAGAGGCTGATTACGGCGTGAAAGGACGGTGATTCATTTCTATTAAACACACATCAAACTGACTCTGATTCTTACCTGCAGTGTCATTCAGAGCAACTTCAATCTCAGATCAGCAGACGGAGTTGCAGAAAATAATAATCAATCGTCAAAAAGGAGCAAAAGTTTAAACAAATAAAGGCTTCGCAAGAAACAAACATAATGAGTACCTGTACTACACCAGTGGTACAGTAAATTCAGCTTTATGTACATTTCCACAGTGTTTCCAAAGTCGTGTAATCACTCTGCCACTCTGAGACTCTCACTTTAGGTTGTGAAAGGGGGCATAAGGAAGGAAATGGATGTAAACAAGAATGGGAGGAGGTAGACAAAGAAAGGACAAAAGAAAGGACAAGGTAGACGGGAGCAAAGGAGGAGGAATGGAAGGCAGTTAGACAGTTAGGAGGTGTGGCAGTCAAAGAGGAGGCTGAGAAGGACCAGAGGAGGTAGGCTGGTTGTTGTTTTTGTTATGCTTTTTAAATCCTGGTTGGTCATTATATAAAAGAAACCAGCCTTGACTGTCGGTAGGAAACAAACAGCGATCTCCCGTGTCAGAGTCTGACGTTTTGTTGACCCATGCATCCACCTTGACCTCCTCTCTCTGCAGACTTTGTGGCTTTATAATAACGCACCTGACTTCCTCCTTTGCTCCTGACAGACAAGAGTCATAATCCCTACAGCCGCTAGAGGGTTTGTCACTCGAATGTAAACGCTTGCTGAAATGACTGATGCTGTCATTTTTCTTGAGAGGACAGTCTCAGTTAATTGCAAGAAAAAAAGCGCGTGTTTCTTCTGCTTTTGTATCCTGTTAACCATCTCGCGACCCCTCAGATCTATCTCACGGCTTTGGGAATGCATTATGACAGTGGGGGGTCCTGACAAGTATAGAGGTGCAAACAAGTGTGTACGTGACCAAGTGTCGGAGCAGAATGGAAACCAGGACTGAACAGCTCATCAGGACCTACTGTACTTGACATACAGACTGAGTGGATGACAGCTTTTGATAAGAATGGAAAACAGAGCTAGATTTTCCTTTGATGTGGACACACACACACACACACACACACACACACACACACACTTCAGAAATCAGATTTGGGAGCTGTGAAGAATAAATGCATGACGGGTTGAAAAATGAGGCCTGTCTAATCATTCAATTAGGATCCAAGGCAGATGGTCTGGACACACACACACACACACACACACACACACACACACACACACACACACACACAGACCTGTTACACCCTCACACTTTGTCAGTCTTGCTCTCTTCGAACTCTCCCTGTGTAATCCTATAGTCAATCTCTCTCTCTCTCTCTTTCTCAGTGTAACTCTATACTCGATTGCCCAGTTTCAGAGTGTTAATGAGACACTATTGTCGGCCTGCACTTCATTACCTGGACATCCCATAATCATCTGACTGTATACAGTGACTGGCTATGTGTGTGTGTGTGTGTGTGTCTCTTCTTCTCTGTCTCTCTGGTAATATTTGCAGATTAACCCCCGGGTCCCCTTTTCACTACATGGCCAAAAGTATTGGGACACCCAGGTTAGGTTGGGTTACCTAACCACAGTGTCCCTGGTTTGAGTCTAGGTGTGGATCCATGTTGGGGTCCCTCTCTCTCACCATAGCAACTGATAAACACTCCACAGGATCCACGTAGACCAGAAGAGACTAATTCATTCATAACAAAAGAAAAACACAAATGTGAAGCAGTGATAAAGTGTCCTAATGGAGCAGAAATGCTTGATTTATTATCATCCTGTCACGTCCTCTGGAATATTTCCACATGAATGTAGTTGATGCAAACCAATAATAACCAAATAATAGCAGCTGAAGCCTCTTTTAAAACACGACTTTACATTTCTGTCTTCATTCAGCGGTCAGCTCTATTGGAGTTTGGCAGCAGTGTTGTTGAAAGGCACTCTGGGTAATGTAGGAAACCCCTCACTGGAGTAGAAGGAAACTACGCTGCTTGAGGGACAGTTGATTGAAACATGAAATATTACATATATTAAACTGTCAGTGAATTTAGGATTTTAACGGCTTGTGAAGGGGTTCTTATTACCTTTCATTATGTAAAGTTTCCTATCGATTATGAGTTATATATTGATCCTTTCTCTCTGTCTGCAGCTGGTATACTGGGCCAGTCAGCAGCAGGATCAGGATGAGAAGATGGCTGGCTGTGTGTTTCCAATGGGACCAGAGAGCTTTCAGCGCTTCACGCCGGACTCCCTGGCGGCCATCGAGCAGCGCATCGCCCAGGAGGAGGCCCGACGCAACAAACACTACCAGGAGGTACACACACACACACACACACACACACACCTGAAACACAACTAGGAAGCATTATTATTATTAAAACAAGATGAAACAGGAACCAGATGATGAGCTACTGGAGGTTAAAACCTGAATAAAATGAAGAGATGTGAGGCAGCTTCAGCAGACAGATGTGTTTGTGTGTGTGTTTGTGTGTGCGTGTCAGGATCTGGGCGACGTGGTGCTCCTCCGGCCCCGGCCCGACCTGGAGGCAGGAAAACAGCTGCCGCGCATCTTCGCCGACATCCCGTCTCATCTGGTGGGCGTTCCCCTGGAAGACATCGACCCGTACTACTTCAAAGACAAGAGGGTAGGTGACCCAGAGAGGGTGTGTATTTGTGTGTGTGTGTTTGTGGGTGAAGGTTTTTGGAAATACCCTGTCTCTCCCGTTGGAGAATCCCTGGAAGATAAATTGACTCTTTGGTAGCCTACTTCACTGAAGACCAGAGGGGAGGTGACCGAGTGGGTGTGAGAGAGAGAGAGAGAGAGAGAGAGAGAGAAAGTGTGTCCCTTCTCCCTCTTTTTCTCTTCCACAGTTTGTCTCTGTCATCTCTGTTCTCTCTCTTTCTCCTTTTTAAACTCTCAGACCTTGTTTACACCTTGTATAATGTGATCATGGGTCTTGTCATTTCATCTCTTTTTTTGTCTTCTTTCTCCTGCACTTTCTTTCCTGCTTTAGGCCGTTTCAAACCTGCCTTGTTTAGTCCTGTTGAATCTGCTGAATCTGGTTAGTTTCCCCCCTTGATACGATTCGTACTCGGGTGTGGACCAAAACAACCTTTTAGAGGAAGTGGTCTCGGCCAGGTCACAAACCAATTCTGGAGCAGTTTGTTTGTGGTGGGTACGTGATGCGAGTTCGATCTGACCCAACTAAGAAGCGTACTCTACAAGTTTGAGCTAAATGGCTGCCACAGCCAGGTGCACTTTACATACTGGGATGCGGATCAGAGACATCAGTAGTTGCTAGCAGCTAGCCGGAGAACGAATCAGTGTCTGCAACAAAGTACGTTGCCTTCTTGATATTTAGGCAGATGACTACTATCTGCCAGCTTCTACAAACAACAAATAAAAACACTGAAGCGTTCAAAATGTCCAGTCAGCGCCGGAAGGACAGAGGATTAGACCCGGTCTGCTAAACTCCCCCAAAAGTGCATAAAATGACATAACTACTTGACTGTAGCTCTCGTAGGATTTGGAACATTTCAGGGTTTTTGGAGAAACTTTCAAGCCTGTCGCCTGTTAACGATACAGAGTGGAAATCAACATTTCTGTTCATCTAAAAGACAAATACTTCTCTCCTAGTGATTTTGTGTGTCCAGGTCAGGGACACAGTGAGGCCTCAGCCAAAACACCAAACAATAGCTGCCTCAATTTATAAAAAGATGACACAAAAAATGAGAACAATTCACTGTCTTTTCCAACAATATGTCTAGACAGATTTCCAAAATAACACTGGAAGTCTATTACTTACATTTTCGTATGTTTTTCATACCACTTCTGCCTCAAATGAGCAGATGTCAGTATGCATGAACATGCAACTAAAAACCAATATAACAAAATAATATCTCTAATTGCAGATACAAAAAAAGGATGTAGAAAATATAATAAATATAAATCTTGAAAATGTCATATTATGAACACATTGCCAAAATATTGTCACAATAGTATTTTTTTCAAAAAATGTCAATTACACATAATGGTACTACTTTCTTATAACTGTAACTGATGCTTCATAGCTCAGTGTTAACTCAGTTATGAGTCATTAATAAGAACAACTTTGGGATTGCCATGTCGTGAAAAATTGCTATAATGGACAAATAACACTCTGGACTAAAATCCATTTATCAAAAACTTTAAATTGACATTTCCAACTGCAGATCTGCTGGATTATTGTAAAATAAATCAAATCAAATAAAAACTTTTCAAAACTTTTTACTTTCATAAATGGATTACCAGTATTAGTAACTTATTACCAAATAGAAAGCATGAAGAGTTTTTTTACTTCCTGGCAACCTAAGTGTTCTCGTAAATGGCTTCTAAATGATCTAAAAAGCATTAATAAATAATTCATTAACCATTAGTAGCCATTAATTACCATTTATAAATGCTTTGTAAAAGGGTGCCTTAGTAGAAAGTGGTCATCGAATGTCTTAATATCATCTTGACAAATACATGTTGTAGGCGTAAGTAGACAAGTCGGCATTACTGCCGTGGCACTTATAAACCCATTTATGACACTGTAATCTGTGTAGAAGAGTTCATTTTTTAAGTGCCCTTTAAGAAATTGGTCCATCAGATCCTGTAAAAGTGTTTACATGTTGAAAATATGGTCATCATATGCCATTAAAATAAAGGTTATAACTGTCAATCTACAAGACTTAAACTGTGTTACGTTTAATAACTCACTGACAGCGACTTTGAAAGTGCTGCCTGGACAGGTGCATTTGCCACTGCTCACACGGTCAGACACACTACTAAGATACACCTTTACACCCCTTTATTGATCCTCAGCAGGAAATTCGGTACTAGAGACTACATCTCCCGCTCCCCCACAGAATATGTCTGTTCGGCAGAGGTGAGGGATCGAATGCGATGGGGTGTTCAGTACCTTGCTGAAGTTGGGAGAGTACAGCCCCGACTGCTGTATTGGCGGTATCGCAGGTCAGTTTTGTTGGGCTTGCAAGGTCAAAACGTGCAAGTACTGGTGATGAGGTGAGCTACTCCTTGAGTTGGCAAACAGTGACTGAACAGGCAGGAGTCCATGTCCGGATTGCATCCTTTTTTAGAATCTCTCACAGTGGAGCTGCATGGCCTCCACATTAGAGTGAAGTGGACTGAAGCCATCAGCAATCAGGCAGAAACTCACAAACTTGATGGCAGGAACTGGGAAGATGCACTTGTCCCCATTCAGTGTGAGGTTGTGGCTGGCAAAGGACATCAAACACACTTGGCAGGCATTCATCGTGCAGGGCCGGTGTCCAGCTGTGCACCACTATGTCATCCAGGTAGATGACTACTCCAGGGATGCTTGCAAAGATGGTGGACATCATTTTCTGGAAGTGTCTGGGGACGGTGCTAAGACCAAATGGCATGCAGATGTAGCGAAAAACCCCAGTGTGGGTCACAAAAGCTGTAACGTTGCGGCTGCTTGCATGCAGCGGAAGTGCAAGCCAGGGATGCATCCACCCACTCGATTGCGCCTGACGCCAGCAGCTTCTGCAGCTCACTGGTCACGTCGTCAAGCAGGACAAGGGGCAGGTGCCGCAAGGGCTGGATGACTGAGTGCAACTCTGGGTTGAGGAGGGGCTGGTGGTTAAAAGCGGAGTAGAGCTGCCGTACAGTGGAGATGTTCAGCAGTGATCACGAGGCCCCTGTGTCTAGCAGTAATGGCAGGCACACCCCATCCAGTTCCACCGTGCACCACTCCACTTGAGAGGGTGGGAGGAGCTCATGCGACGAATTAGCGACAAACCTTGGCAAAATGGTTTTGTTTACCACAGCATTGACACCTCAGGTTGCCGGTGGGGTGCGATGGGGAGCCACAATTACAGCAAGTCTGGTGTGTTGGTGTGCCCTGGTGTCTGGAAAAGTTCACGTAAGGGCTCGGCAACTCGGGGCTATGGGATTAGCGTCATTGGCATGGGCTGGGAGGGGGAGGGGGGCACTAGCTAAGATGCTAATCTGGCTGTAGATCTGCTCTGAAATGCTATTTCCACGGCCTTACCCCAAAGTTAGGTTGTCTGGGGACATTCTCTCTGACTTTTGGGTTATTAGTGTGTTCAGCCAGTTGGCCCCTTATCAGTTCATCCTCCAGTGCCCCAAACTTAGAAGATAGCCAAGCCCCTCAGGTCGGCCACGTCATGGTGGACTGACTCAAACAATCCATTGATGCATGACTCGACAAAATGGACTGACAGCTTTGTGGCACAAGTATTGTATGTAGAGGCAGGTCTGAGAGTCCTAAACTCCACCAACATCTGCTATGAATGTTTCAAACAATCCTTGCCTGGAAGTCCAAGGAACAGGCAGCTCGCCCGACAGTGCCAGGAATGGAGAGAGAGGTGGGAATGACATCTCCATTCTCGTCGCCAATGTTGTGTCTAATAATTCACTGACAACGACTCCGTTTCATGCACGTTACTCTTATTATGCGTTGCACATACAACTTTGGCTGTACCATGAAAATAACCTCCTTTACGGCAGATTGCTGCAAACCGTTCTGTGTAAAGTCACAACTATGGCCATGACTAGTGTGGCTCATTCACAACAAACTGTCCAACGAAATTCAGTCCAGTTTTAACAGACAGGTACACATCTTCTGTTCTGCGCTGTAATCAGCTGCTCCAACTACAAACCGACACTTTGGAAAAGACGGAAAGTAAAAGCCACAAGCCTCTGCTCCATAAAATCTATTCCACTTTCTAAATCTCCATTATTATTTAATCCTCATGTTTCGATCGCATTCTAAGCGGCTTGCTGAGATAGGACCGACCATGAACGGGCCGGAACTAAAGACCAAGCGATCTGCCTACAAGACGCCTATGGTGAGCAGTATTTACAGTATAGGTTACAGTATCATGTGTTTTAGATTGTATTAAATGTTGCATTTCTTCTGATTACAATGCAAGAAATCATGGAGTTTAATGAGCTACTGCACGCAGCACTTTCACATCCACACTGCGGAGGTTGGACAGAAGCGTTACGTTGATGTTATTTTTCCCCAAAGCCTGTGTCCTAATTAATTTAACCCTAGTGCTTTGAGACTGAAAAACCCAAACATCTCTGCTTTCTCAGTGTCAGTGTAAATCTGTTTAGTTTCACTCTGCCACCACAAAATGGCGGCGATGCTTGAGAGCACAACAAAAAAATCAGCCGCCGGATACGTCTACATAATAAATGTGTTTTTCTCTCTCTGTCTTTCTTGCAGACCTTCATAGTCCTGAACAAAGGGAAGGCCATCTTCCGTTTTAGTGCCACATCAGCCCTCTACATCTTCAGCCCTTTCCACCCCATCCGCCGAATCGCCATCAAGATCCTGGTCCACTCATATCCTTACACTCACACTACTACTTCTACTGTATGTACTCATGACGTCTTAACAGTGTTATGATCTGCTACTGACTGTGGGGAAATGGCTGCAGGGAGGTCAGAGGTCAGATACAGAGCAGCATCCCTGCAGCCTGGAGGGGTTCAGTGTTTGTCGAACGATGCTGTGTGTCACCCACCCTGTCAGGCCACCCCGACGGCAGTTTGGGTGATAATATAAACAAATAGATGCAGACTGGGTGGTTCATCACTGCAGGTCACTGAGGCCTTGTCACTGTTTCACTGCTTCAGTCTTTGCAGTGGTTAATCCCATCATGTTGTTTTGCGATGTATCACATCAGCTCAGGCCTGACGTGGCAGTGAATGGTGGGATACTGCAGATTAATTCTTAAAAGAACATACAGTGTTCATTTGACAGTTGAAACAGCCAACATAGTTCTGACGGGAGAAGAAAAGAGCTGATAAAAATGTTGACACACTCTGAGTCTCCTTCAGTTGTTGCTGTGAGCTCAAAGCAAATACCAGTTAAGTTTTTCAGGTAAAAAAACAAAAATTAGTTTATATTTTTGTCTATACACTTAATATTCTCCCTAAAAGATACTGGAATTAAACATCAGTCAGTGGAGTGTGGAGTTTAAGAGATGTGGGCATTTGCGAGGCAGGGAGGGCCTAATAAAAGGTGCTATCAAGTTGCATTATGGGAAACGCAGGATCCAGTGTTTTTGCAGTTTGACCCATACAAAAGAGTAAAAGTCAGGATACCTCGGCCTATGCCGCTTCAGTTTTGATTGTTCATTCTTTTAGAGCTGCAACAGTTAGTCGAATAATCGATTAATCGTTCGACAAAAAAATAATTGGAAGCTTTTTTGATAATTAATTGTTTCAGTTATATTTCAAGCAAAATGCCAAACATTTGTTGGTTTCAGCCTCTCAAATGTGAGAATTTGATGCTTTTGTTAGTCTCATATGAGAGTAAAGTGGATATCTCTGGATACATTTTGGAAAATTACTACATTTTTCACTATTTTCTTACATTTCATAGACAAAATGATGAATCGAAAAACATAATTGGCAGATTAATCAATAATGAAAACGATTGTTAGTTGCAGCCCTGTTTTTAAAAAAATGTGTTTCACTACACTCCCTCGTGCAACATTAAATCACTAAAGTATCCCTTTCAAAAGTTCAATTAAGGTTGTAAATATATTATTTTTCTATTCTACGAGTACTAATTATACCA
>NTHP01000477.1:144158-167935 GCA_003416845.1 Oplegnathus fasciatus
AAAAGGAAGTTTCAAGAAGCTTGAACAAAATGGATGAAGTCACATACAAAATAATGCAAGCCTTCATAAGGAGCTTGTATTTATTGTACAAGGCCGTCCAACTTTTTTTCCTTGGATCACAATAAATACACCTGTGCACCATTAGACATTGTCTCAGTTTGCCATCTTTTGATTTTTTCCAGCTTTACCTTCACTCATGAACCTAGTGTGGCAGATGTAATCACACAGGATCAAACAATCTGAGACTATTTCACCAGTTCTCACTCATTAAACCCATTTAGGTCACATCACGGTGGGATGTCATCGCAACAGGTGTGTAAAAAACACAATGAACAAAAAAATCTGTCTGATGTTCTTAAGAAACAACTTCAAGAGTGGCTGTGGGTCAAAGGTCAGGGGTCGGAGTTCAGCCTGTGGCAGACCCAGAGATTTGGTCAGCTGGGAGATTACTGTAACAATCTGTGTGTGTGCGTCTCTGTACAGTTTGTATATTCACCTGTGTGTGTGTGTGTGTGTGTGTGTGTGTCTGAGCAGGGACCACCTTGATGGGAAATATTTACTGGTCATGTTTATAGCTGGCCAGACAGCTCAAGATGATATCTGGCTTAGAAATACGACCGACTGGATGAGTCCTCGGATTCACACACACACACACACACACACACACACACACACACATTATTCATACATTGTAATGCTTGTCCCCGATAACTTACTGTACCCATTGCCAACACACAGCAGCACCTCACAAGTATGTTAGCAGCCTCACTGAGAACTCCAGCAATAGACCTGCATTATCATAAAAACAGCTTTTAGGGCGTTTCCTTCATTATTGTCTATGTGGTTATACACTGCGTTTGCTGAACTTTGACCTAAGCTTACTGGGACATTTGTTAGTGCAGCCAACAGCTTGTACTGTGAAGATGGAGAACATCTATATAAGATGCTTTTCTAAATGTAAATAACTAATCGTGATCATATTAAGCCCAAACTGAAAACATGTGCAATAAATGTGAAATATCAGCCTTTGTCCAGCGCTGCATCCTTGTATCCACAATAATTCAATCTAAAGTCCAACTAAACCGGTACTGAAAAAGAGTCTAAATACTACAAATTCTTACATAAAAGTAAATATTTTAATAATTCTCTTTTTACACAAAATACTGTTTTCACTCATTACACATTTCTTTTTTCTTTGTTACAAACTTTATTTTCCAATTTCACAAATCAAGAGAAAAGACAAAAGAAAAAAGAAAAATAAATAAAAAGTGAAAATAGAAAGAGAATCCACACGTTTTAAAAAGGAACAAAAAGGCAGGGTTGGAGGGATGTAAAATAAATAGAAGGTGCTGCAGGTTAATAGATGATGCATGAATATGAACTGATGCAGATATTTAAGAACAAGTTCAGGTTTCCACAGGGTAGTCGAGGAAAAAAAACATCATAATTAAATGAGTTCCCCCTTTTCCTTTTGAATAATCACAAGCTTCTTGTTTGATTCCAATATGTTCTACCTTACCTAACCTGGTCTCATGCTACAGTACAATCAATACTTCCTCTCCATGTTTAACATTTAAAGCCCACCAGGAAAAGGGGAGTGATTATGCAGTTTCAGCTGCTGGAAGGCTTTTAATTTGAAACATCTGTGAGTGGAATGAATCAGTGAGTGAGTCCAAAAGAGAAACTGGTGGAGAGTTTGACGTGACTCTGTTGTACTGACGGGATTAGAGCTGTGGAATTAAAAATAAAGACTAATACAAGCCTGTCTCTGCAGTCGAGGTACATAAACTTGAAAATTTATGGTTTTACGTCAGTTTGTGCAGCTAAGCAGAAGTGTATTTGTTAAATTCAGACATATTTGCAAAGTAAGGAGAAACTCTGCCCTCTAACTACAGAACTTGTCTTATTGTGCTGTCAGTCCAAAAACAGAAAGAAAAAACAAACTTCAAGCTGCAGCGTCTTAATAAACTTAATAAGTCTGCAGGGATAAAAATAAGTCTGAGAATCCATGCTTCTCGTCTCCAGAGCTGAAAGTGACTAAGTACATTTACTCAAGTACTGCAGTACAATGTTGAGGTGCTTGTACTTTACTTACATTTTATGCCATCTTTTACTTTTTACTCCACTTCTTATATTTGACTGTTCCACCTATTAATTAAAGTTTCACCTAAAACATAATGCATTAAACTACCTCATCATCCAATATTATGAATATCATATAATAATATAACATTGTAAAAGGGCTAAATTTGCATAACAAGTATATTCTGCTCATAATATATCTGTACTTTTGCTTAAGTAACATTTTGAGTATTTTTATATTGTTGTATATACTTTTACTTGAGTAAAGGATCTAAATACTTCTTCCACTACTGCTTGTCTGCATGAAAACTTGGTGATTATGAGCAAACTCTTCTTAGGACACATTTTACAGGTTTAATTCAAACCTTTGTCTTATCTGTTATCTTAACTGTGATCAGTTAGGATTTAACGAGGGAAAATCAATAAAGTTTAATGACTTTTAACTGGATTCACCTCACCAGCGTCCAACAGGAGGTGTTTCTAATATTTTGGACATTCACTGTAAATCTCATGTTTGTCTAAGGTACAACTTTTCTAAAGCATCTGTGTCGTCT
Source organism: Oplegnathus fasciatus (assembly GCA_003416845.1). NCBI lineage: Eukaryota > Metazoa > Chordata > Actinopteri > Centrarchiformes > Oplegnathidae > Oplegnathus > Oplegnathus fasciatus. The sequence goes on from NTHP01000477.1 coordinate 146,795, forward strand.
TTCAACTTGAGTAAAATAAAATAAAGGTAGTGACGGCAGCAATTTGCTTAGTTTTTGGTGAATGTTTTGAGCCAAAACACCAGCAGGACTGTGAGAACATGTTCTTGAGTGACGGTAACCTCGGTGGGATTTGAACCCTGGACCCAGGTAGTGTTCGTGCCTTGCTCTACCCGCTGACCTCTGCTCACCTTGAAATAAATCCCATCACACTGCAGTCTGTCCTGTGTGGTCGGAGGGATCTGGTGGGGTTGGTGGTGTAGGATGGATGGTTGTTTGACCCTCCATTAAAAACACACCTCCCCAGGGGCTGTTTGTCAGCTGGTTGGAGGTGGTGATTTATTTTTGGGGGGATTTCTTTCCAAAGTGAGCTCTCCTCCACTTTAATCGTCACACACCTGCTCTGATAAAGTTATCATCCTCACAGTCACAAAATGAATCTGTGGTTTTTAGGGCAGAATCATGACCATGATCATACAGATGGACGTTTAAGGACACTTCAAACTTTGACGTCTAAAACTTCTAATGAGTAACAACCAAATTAACTTTGTCCTCTTTAAAATGGCCATTTTTGTGTATTGTTTGTATTTCTTACAGTTTAGTTAAATGCAATCCTTTTCAGCAGGCAAAAGTAAAATATCGGATGTCATAGCATCCTTGAAGGCACCACTGAGGTGGATTATCTCTCTGCAGCAAGCAACTCTAAAATTGGATGGTATGATCTGGAAAACTGGCGTAAGGGATGTAGAGTAAAAATGGCTAAAAACACCAGAATGGTCCTTTAATGACTCATTGTGCAACATATTGCTGCTGTCCTACTTTTGGTTTTGATTATTAACTTCAGTTGAATGGTTACACAATTCTGTCTTTTCCTTTTGAAACAGCCTTAATGAGTTTAAAATATACAGTATATAAATATACTGTGTATCTATACTTCAAGGAGAAAGTAGTTTTTTAAGTATCACAGAAAACCGAGGAGAGCTGAATTTCTCCCAAATATTTGTTCTGTTCAGTTCCTTTTAAAAGGAGAAAACTGGAAAGTCAAATTAAAATCACCAAAAAAACAAACAAACAAACAAAAAACAACCCCCCCAAAAAATCCAGCCAATGTGGAAACAAGAAAATAATAAAAGAAAAAGACAACAGGTCTGAAGTGGGACAAGTAAATAATTTGCTGGCTGGATGATCCACTCGATGAATACGATGACTTTACTCAGTGTTTTTGTGGAAAAAAGAGAAAAGTGGTTTTCTCAGTGACACCCATGCATTTTCCAAATTACAGGTTTGAAAAGCCCAAGGCTCCTTAAACTCACTCTGCACATAAATGACTGTCAAACCATCAATTCAAGCCAGAAAAAGACCCAGAAACTGCAGTTCTGAGTCTCTTTTTCCCACTGAACACCGTCAGTGACGCCCACTCTGCGAGCGACAGCCTGTCGTTTTGTTTCAGAAAGAAAAAGAGCGTGACCTGTCCACTTCAGTAATTGACTGACTGATGGAAAATCGCTGCAGTTTGGTTTGGTTAGTGATCAGGTGGCGATCAATCAGAGAGCTGAGGAGCGGGAGGCGTGCAGCAAGGGACGCCGGCGGGAAGATAAACGATCAGAATGAACCGATGGGATCAATAGTTGACCCCGAGGCTGGGTTCCGAGGTTAGCGCGCAGTGTAATGAAGCGGTGTCACCTCTACCGCGACCGCCCGGTAAATTGAAGCGTCTTGATGAAGGTGCCCTCAGATGGTGGTCTGCAGAGTTGCATAATGCGACCCTGATGACCTGCCGCCAAATCCCTCAGAGGGAAAAATGTCTTTTCTTAAAGGACAAATTCGCCATTAAAGCAGTTCTTAAAACATACATCTGCTGCTGATGTACTTTACATTCTGTCTGCATTCAGCAGGTCAGAGTCTGTTTCTTCTTTATGAGGATAACTGGCCAAACAAAGACACCGTGACATTTTCATCCAGATATGCTTTGCCAAATACGGTTTGGAGGGAACATAGTTGCTGCCTGGATTACGTTCACTGACAATGGTTTCTCCAGTCCTGGAGAGAAGTCATGGGGAGGGGGTTGGGGTTGAAAGTGGACTCTGACACCAGAGACCGGAGTTCACATGCTACGTCCCACATGTGGCTAGGTTTACGCAACAAAACGCTTGGTTAAGAGTTTGGGAATGATGACCATTTTAGTTAAATACTGAAAAAGTTAACATGTCCCGTTTTTTGTTTCAAATTGAGAGCACCATCCTCCCCTGAAGTTAAGGGCAGTTTCATGCTCCAAGACCTGTTGTCAATCACAATGATCACAAGTGTTTATATCTGTTTCAAACGACCACGGGGGTTGTATCGTTTAAATATGGGGATAACAGCACGTTTTCAGACAGTCTGGAAGACATTCGTAGTGTTTCACTCGGTTATTCACATGAAAAGTGACAGAAATAGTTGTGTAATAAATGAAAACACAGAGCTACAGAGAGCGCTTCCTTCACAACGACGGCATTCACAGCCTCATATTATTTGTCCTTATCCCCGCGACACTCTAGGTCTGGTCCACTTGGATTTAATCCAGGTTCATGTTGGTCTCGCACTTGTATACATAGAAATAATATAGGTTGTGTTTTAAAACCCAAATCTGAAGTGTGTCTAACTCCCCTTGAACAATATAAATGAGGTTAAAGATTTTGCTTAATATGAAACTTTGATGATACTGCAGATTTCCTAAAGTTATTAACTTAATGTCCACAGAACATGTGTGGTGTTAATGAGCCTGCAGTGAGGCTGTGGAGACAATACAGACAAATGAATGGAGCTGTTAATTTGAGGGACTAAATGAAGTAATTGGAGGGTTTGATTTAGTAGTCCACGAGCACCAATTATCCACTCATTTGAGAGTATTAATTACTAAATTCTATGAGATACGCATATTAGTAATTTATCTTTTTTTTTTCCCTGTGACACCTCCCGGGCTCCTTCTTGTCTTTCGGGCTTCACTCAAAATATCTAAAAAAGAATATCAACATCCTTTCCTTGAATATATTACATTAAAAAAAAGGTTACTCTCATATTTTACCTCAAAACTAACTTCCATAAACTCTGTCGTGTTCAAAAATGTCAGCGTTAAGTCACAACTTCTGAATCTTATGGCTCTTCTCCTTAAAAACAGTGAGCGGGACTCCATTTAAAGGCTCCATGACTGTTAAGACACTATAGCCCTCCTCTAGTGACTATGAGAAAGGCATTCTGGGAAACTGAGTCTTTGAGGCAGTTCCAGGGAACTAAAAAAGTAAACGACAACACAGATTTCTTTTAAAATACTTTAAATGTTCCTCCTGCTCCTTTCTTCACCTCCCATCTGTTTGTCTGTTGTTTGGTGACAAAGTGTTGATCTCTCGTTTGGGCTCACTCTCACACACACTCACACACACACACACACACACACAATGTCAGTAGGTGTGTGTCCTTGAACCAAGGGCCGTCCTGCGGTCAGATGGATCTTTAGCAGGACAGGGACACATAAGTCACCTCTTTACACACACACACACACACACACCAAGGATGGAGAACATGTTAAGTGAACGTGTGGTCGTACGCAGAAAAAATACCATGATAGTGCATGTATGGACACACACTTTTTTTTTACATCTTCAAACATACACACACACTCCGCCCCTGACACATCACCCCTCTGTGCCCGGGCTTTATTAAAACCAGAGTGATGGTCGGTAAATAGACACACCCCTCCTGACACACACACACACACAGACACACACACACACACACTAAATGTCTGATTGATGCTCTCCTCCCCTCCCACCGAGTCAGGATTCCCATGGTAACAGAGTCCATCACCCTCCCCTCCCCATCCACGCACACACACACACACACACACTCGGCCCGCCCCTGTGTTACTGATATTGCCGGTGTAATGACATGTTAATGGCTGCCATCACCAGACCAGCAGCAGCAGACTCGTCAGCCATTTTCACAGCATTAAAGCTGCAACATTATATATCTTCTTAGCTTAATAAAATCATCAATAAATCATCTTTATGTTCATTAAAAAACATCCAAATTATTACCGTAAAGACATGAGACCCTAATCGAGCTGTTATCAACTCTTACTCTTTTATTTTCCAAATTTCCAATGGAGAGAAATCTACATATAAACAGCATGTACAGCATAAAACAGATAGAGGGCGCCGCAGGTGTGTTCAGATTTAAGGTGAAGCAAATTTTAGAGGTGGTGCAGTTTCATATGGTCAGTGCAAAGACACGAGTGGCTGCCAGTTTGCCTCGGGCCGTGTGAATTGAGGCAAAGACATGAAGATGAAAATGCTTCAACTTGAACAAACAAATTTGCACTTACTGTGAAGAATTATGAGTTCAACTTTTTGGAGACTTTTTTGGACACTTGGAGAAAAGAAAATAAGAAAGAGACTGAAGGAAAATAACAGAACACTCACCCGATCGATGCATATGTTGCTTGCTGGCTACAGCTAACATCTGTGCAGTCGGTACACTGCAAATAAAGGCAGACTTCAAAAATAATCCAGTAATTAAATTTGTGTGAATAATAAAGTGAAAATCTGCTTCGTATTCACACTGTAACAAAGCAAATGGAGCCAAAGGTTTCAGAGTTTCTGCTCTAGGAAGACGGTGGAAGGAGCCACCGTGGTGTCTCTTATGTATAACAATAATTTAGACAACTGACCCAAATATATATTTGCTCCCACCCACAACACTGTTGTTGCAATGTTTCAAGATGCTCAGTGCAACTTTCAGCAATAATCACATAAAGGAAGCTTCAAACCTTGAAACTTGAAACCATAACCTTTGCCTCTCATATTGTTTATAGTGTGATAAAACTGGAATTTGATTATTTTGACGTTTCTACAGGATAAATATGTTTATCAGTCGCACATATTATCTTTTAACCTATTCAAAACCTGTATATGACCCCTAAAACAGTGCAAGGCATGGAACCTCCTCTAGAAATCTGTCATTTTTGGAAATGAACACCCCCAAACTCTTATTTTATATCCTACACTGATGAAACTTGTTGGTGGGAAAGGAAAAGTGCAAAGCTTGTAGCTCTGCGCATCACCTTTTTTCAGGGTAAAATTCACCTGTACATGCATTTAAAACCAACAAAAAGACAAGAAGGTGTGTCACCAATTGACCCATTTAAACTTGCAGAACATACAGTATGAATGGGAAAAAGCAGATATTACTTGATATGTAACACACTATGGGCCATCAGAGCAGATCTGATCCTTCGGCCTCTCCAGTGTCTCTGCTGTCACTGGTTCTATCTACTGGTCGTCTCTACCTGCATCTAAATGGCCTGCTCTGGCTGCTGTACCCCCCCTACCTCTGCTGTAATTCAATCAGCCTGCCAGTCAACGCTGGTGAAATATGAGCCATAATGGAGAGCCGTTAGCGGCTCGGGATCAGATGACTCGATCAAACCAGGGGCCCAAAATGGCCGCCGTCGCCTGGCGCCCTTCCGGCTCTGGCGGCCTCGTCTGATTCGATCTAAAGAGGAGAGAAGTGGGACCTTCAAAGCCCGTCTGCGTGTACATTGTTTCTTGATGGAAATTACCACTGATGTTATGGATTTCTTTTTGGTTTTTGGTTTAAATTCAAGTTTTAATTTAAGACCGGAGCACTTCCTTGGCTGGAAAAACCTTTGCCAGCGAATGTAATCCAGCCAGTAATTACAAACTGCATTTGGCAAAACAGATTAAAAGTATTTGAACATAATTTCTAGGAAACAGGGTTGCCTGTAGCCTGGCAATGATTTGTACTGAAGTGAGCAACTGAAGTTAGGAATGGGGCCAAAGTACAGCAGCTCAGATCAATGAAGGACTTTCATTAGTTGATGGAGTTTCCTCCTTCCTTTTTTCTACGTTGGCATTTTGAATCCATTTCAACAAAGACATTATCGGTACTATTTACATACTCTACTGCGTACAGGCGTTCACCAGAATGAAGCAGTATGCAATCAGAAATCTGGACACTGTGCTGGTACTCTGTGTATCTGCCAAATTCAAGCACTGATTATAAGTATGTTAATGTTTTAATTATGATTAAAATTCATTTTCAAAGTGAAAGATGTTTCTGTACCTTCCGTGGAAAACCTCTCACTTCTAACTTGGAAAAGTTACTTAAAAATATCCTGTTGTGATGGAAGAAAATCTGTTATGTCACATATACTAAAAATGTTATTATCACTCATTAGTTCATTGGGTGTCCTGGTAGGTAATCGATATTATCTACTGTATAAAATATGGAAATATGGAAGTCAGACTGAGGTTTAAAATGACAATAATAATGTGTTGATATTTGTTTTTTTAACACATAATATAATAAGACATTTTCCATAAGGATATTATTAAAGAATTTTCAATTTTTCAATTTACAGTTGAAAAATAGACGTGTCGGTGCTCTCTGGTGGATAATATGTAATGGAGACACTGTTTCTGAATTTTGAGCATTGACGTTCATTCTTGACATTTGAACAGTATGTTTTGAAAAGTTAATGCTAACTCAGAGGTCCTCTATCTAGCTTTCTTTGGAGCTCTCAACCACATCTCACAGTCTTCAGCTAAATTACCTTAAAAATATCTAACTCATAATATCATGTCATTGATCCGTCTCTAGTCTGGACCCTTTGTTATGATTGATATAGTCGCTTATATGATTAAGTAAGACGTGAAAAAGCGAAACAAATTTGGTCGTCAATATACATGTATATGATATATAATATATAGTATATAATATTCATCATCACATGATTAATTTCCAACAAAGGATTACAGATATTATATCATGATGTTCGTAGGAAACCATGCAGAAAAAGACAAGCTAACATTTTATTTTATTTTTTATTCTGATACCTTTTATCTTTTTCTTTCCAGATCTGTATAAATACACTCCCTGATTGTATTAAAGCAGCCAATAGCACCCCCACATTTGCTTGTTTTAAAACGGATCACAGTTCACAGCAGTTAAAACATTTTTGGACTCTGGTGCACTGTTGGTGCTCTAACTAATCAGGGTTGTACTTTTAAATCATCACCACAGTATTTTCAGACTTTGTTATGTTTTTCTTCTTTTGTTGTATGTTGACAACCACCACACTGCCCCCTACAGGCTGTTAACAGAGTTTATCAAAGTAGGGAACCTGCAGGCGCTGAGAACCTTTAGAGTGCTGAGAGCCCTGAAAACTATCTCAGTCATCCCAGGTAAGGCCTCACCACCACCAGGGGGCGACAAGGCACAGAAAAAACAAACAAACGCTCGTCATCGTAACGTCGTCGTGAACGTCCTCTCTTGTTCGTCCCATGTCTGCCGTGTCTTGCAGCACCAGCCCCCGCCCACTTCCCATTCTCTGCCCAATCAGGGGTCACAGGTGTAATCACCTGATCTGAACTGAAGACACAGTGAAGAAGGAAAAGTCAGACATGTAAAAGCTGAACACGTGATCCTCAACTGGAGATGTTTGATTTAGAAGTTTATTTTGGTAACTAGCAAATATTCTGGGTGTTTTTATGAACTCTTCAATGCTTTTGGGGATTTGAGCCGCTTCAGCACTTCCCCCCTAGTTACTGTTGCTATGACAGACAACTTTAAGTTAACAATATGGTGACAACTAGCTACACCTTTTAGCTACCTACCGACAGCTTGTTTTTGGCTTTGGAGATGCAATAAAAACATCACGGACATGATCAGCATACAGAGTGTTACGGTTAACTTTAACATTACATGTCCTGCAGCTACATTTTAAACATTTTCAAGTGCCTTCGTGGTTTGTAGATGGCACAACTTTGCAGCTTAACTGTGCTAATGAACACATTTTAAACAAATTGGATGATAAGCAAACAATAGTCATTGACAGATTAACTGAACAAGTACATTTTTACCACTTTACCAGTCAACAGCTGGATAAAATGTGAAGGTAACAGCGAAGCTAATAATGTCAACGTCACATAAACGTACTTTGTTAGATTAAATTAGCTTTCAAAAGAAATAGAGATTTGACACTTATCAATAAACACTGAGCTGCAGGCTGTTCAGGGCTTTTGGCTAACTGAAAATAATCTAGTCACCACTCACTCTAGAGCTAAAACAATTAGTCGCTTAATTGATTAGCTGATTGGCAGAAAATTAATCAGCAACTATTGATAATTCTGTTAAGCAAAATTGCCAAAAATTCACTTTGGTTTTGGAATAAAGCAAAACAAGTTATTAACAAACACCAACTCGGGCTGTGGGAGAGCTTGTGAGAGGTGTTTTTTTCACTATTTTATGACAATCGACCAACCAATTAATGGATTAATCACGATTTAATTTAATTTGTCTCTAATTTTCTTGGTTGAAATGACAAATAAATTGGCAGAGTAACTGATATGGAAATAATCGCTAATTGCAGCCCAAACTCACACTCAAAAATATATTTACACCCAGAATATCAGCTACTAAAGTAAAGAAATAAGTTTTGATGTTATTCCTGAGATTGAAAATGTGAAGGTCTGAGACTGACTGTTTGCCTCCAGTTTCTATCCATGTGAGCAGCTTTGACCGTCTGATTTCCCCTTTTTAACAGTTGATGTCTCTGGCTTGAACCTCCACTGTTGCCATCCGACCTGGCCTGTCTCTACTGTATCTCTCTCTGTCTCTCTCGGTATCTCCATTTTTCTCTCCTTCTGTGTCGGCTCGTTGTTGCTCAGTGTGGTCATACCCTTCTGTGTGTGTCTGTTCTTGTGCTTCTGTCTCCCGGCTTGTTGCAGATATGTGACTGAGTTTGTGGACCTGGGTAATGTGTCAGCCTTAAGGACGTTCAGGGTGCTGCGAGCGCTCAAAACCATCTCTGTCATCCCAGGTGAGGAAGCGAACGCAGGGGCGTGAATATCAAACGCACCCCTCCCGGCCGGAGCCTGCTGGAAGCACTGAATCAGTGGCTGTGTTTGAAATCTCATCCTACATACTACCTACTGAATACTTCCTACTTTCTGACATACACTTTGATAAAGTACACAAACTGTAGGTAGTATGCAGGAAGAAGCACTGAAGTCTTCTTGATATTTGGTTGTGAGTGGACATCAGAGGCTCAGCAAACAGCAACTTTACACAGAACAACTCTTGAAACCGGCAGCACACGATGAGCACAGTCAGGAGGACTCGGAGTAACTTACATCAATTATTTTACAGACAGCAAGTTAAAGTTAACAGTGACCACAGCAACAGAGTTTTTCATCAGATCATGATAAGATAAAATCTTATGTGAAATAAGTTTGACTAAAATGAGTAAAATAACAGTTTTGGCTCGACTAGATTGACTGAAATGTTCAATGTAATCAGATGACTAAAAAAAGACTAAAATGTTTTCATTGACCAAAACTACTAAAATAGTTCCAGTTTTCTTTGACTGAGATAAAACTAAAATGCCCAGACTTTTAGTCAACTAAAACTTGACTAAAAAAACAGCATGAGGTCGACTAAATATGATAAAAAACTAACAAGGACATTTGACACAGGACTAAGACTAAATAAAAAAATGGCTGACAAAATGAACACTACTTGGGAGCAACTTCTTACTTGATGTCTTGATATAGAACCATTAAGTTTGTAAATTATGATAATTACAATAATATATAAGTTTAAGTGAGATATTCCGACTCCTGATATTTACACGAAGCGATCAGCTAGTTTCTCTGGAGAGGAGTCGCCACTCTTGTTGCACTGCAATAACATGCAGTCGACCATGATCGTAGAGTGGTGCTTCTTTCTTGGCCTTTGATCAAGTTACTTTAGCGAGCAGCATTTCAACCGGCGACAGCAACAGTGCTGACTAGAAATAGGAACCCTGCTAATGTTGCGTTAATAATATTACGTTGCTTGTTGCTAATAAAGAGGAAAGGCAGAAGGTTTGATCCTGGTATTACGCTACATGTAGATCTATTTGTTAGTGTTTGCCCTCATATTAAAAGACCTGTCAATCAATTTGAGAGTGATTGGACGCTTCAGCCATTTAAGTTTTTGTGGTCAGGTGACCATTGTTCTATACGTATGTATCACAGATTATAAGTTCAAATGTGTCGCTGGCTAGCCTCTGTATGTTTCCACTATGCATGTTAGCATGCAGCGCTAACAGCGTTTATTAACATGTCTCAAACATGTGATTTAAACATACTCATGCCGTGGTAGTGGCCTTGTTATAACAATGTCTAATACATGTTATAACCGTATCACAGTACAACATGTGGAAAGCATGTCACCACTGCAGCCATAACTAGGTATGTTGTATGTATTCATTAGCTTACAGACGCTTCCGTGTTGATTCTGTTATTCATGAGGGAAAATCTGGATGCAAATCGAAATTGTGTCTGTTTCTAATGAATTAACTAAAAAGAAAAAAGTGCTTTCAAGTGATAGAAAAGGTTAAAGAGAAACTGGTTGTTTCTTTGATTTGGTGAGATTGGCCGAGGACAGTCAACTTGCCTGCACCCTTTGTGTTCTGAGTTTTGTTCCTGCTGTTTTTACCATATGTTCCCGTGTGTGTGTGTGTGTTTATCTGGATGTTAATGGAGGAGTTTGTGGTCTGTTTTGCTTCATTTTGTTGGTGATGACGACGGTGACTTTTTCCACAGTGGCAACATTTTTGGAAAACTTAAAGCTGCTGTCAGATGAAAACCTTCACTTTCCAATGAATCTAACAAATTAACATGAATGGAGTAAAACTTTTACAGTGTTTCTTGAATGTTTTTCAGCTGGACGAATCTCTTAACCACATGTGGCAATGAGGGATTTTCACCTAACAGCAGAGTTATATTTCTATTGGCTGTAAAACGACTTTTCTTTTTATTTTATAGTTATTTTGTGATTTATTTCCTCGAAGTGACTATGGTGCATAAAGATGGCTGCTGGTTTGACTCCATAACCTGTCTCACATTGCTCTGGTTAGCTTCAAAACCAAAAAATTAACAAATACTGCTGGATTGTGCGTATTGGGAAGAGGCTGGAGGATTGGATAATGACTAAAGTGGAGGAGGCTGCCATCTTTATGGCTAAGTCCAACATATGTGACCAGCTGTTTGTTTTTTATTGACTGATTTTTTACTTTCAGTTTTATTAATTATTAGTTTGAATTGTTTATTTAGTCAAAGACTGATTGGAACTGGTCTGCATGAGGGTTCATGGCCACAATAACATTTTTCTAAATATTAATCCTGTCTGCGTCCTTGCGTTCCCGGCGGTCTGGCAGGCCTGAAGACCATCGTCGGCGCTCTGATCCAGTCAGTGAAGAAGCTCGCTGACGTGATGATCCTCACCGTCTTCTGTCTGAGCGTCTTCGCCCTCATCGGCCTGCAGCTCTTCATGGGAAACCTGCGGCAGAAATGCGTCCGCAGCCCAGCGCACTGCGTCAACGGCAGCCTGCCGGCCAACACCTCCTTCTACTGCAACAACAAGACCTGGGCCTCCCTGAAGGACTTCATCAACGACGAGGGTGAGAATCAGACTCTAAACTGTTACTTTGGATGTGCTGAGTTGGCACTGGCATCACTTTGGGTACTTTTTAAAGCAGTAGTTCAACAGTGAAGTAGCCAGTTGACAGGATTTTGCTGTTTTTACAGATTTAATTTAGAAGTGTTGGTGTTAGTGTTGATTTTAGTATGCTGTATTTAAGAGATGTGAATAGCTCAGCCTGGCTTTGTAGAAATCAGGGCTAAATTTCAGTTGAAGATAGAAGATGCATTGTTTCTATCATTGTTAAATACTTCATACTTGGTAACAGAACGGGAGGTGAGATTTTGGAGGTCGTACTCACTCCTGACTTGCTGTGTTTGAAGTGTAACCCTATGTTCGCGCTGTCCGTGACTTGGTTGACATTGTTGCTCAAACTGCCAGCTCAGACTTCGTGTTTCAGTCTAAACTGTTAGTCAGGCTTTGTTGTACTCAGCCTGTGAGGACTTGGTGCCTCAAAGGCAGATGGTTTGATGGACTGCTGTAGTAGATGTCTTTCGTAGATCCACTCTCAGACCGCCCCGTGGTCTCTTTCAGATTATGTCTTCTTTTTAAAAACTGTAATTAATGTGTGCACGCTGGGTTCAGGTGGCTTTTCCACAGGTCCGGTTTGGATGGGGTGTGATCCGATGAGAGAAACTCACACATGCCTCCATCAAGTTAAAAATGACACCTTAAGTATCTGTAAGAGACTCCTCTTGCGCTCACACAGGATCTGAAGTACCAGAAGTGCATCAGCTTTAATTGTCCGGAGTTTAGACGTTTTAGCGGCTCAGGTTTGGTCTCTCTGTATCGACATTTCTTGTAGTTCTTTGACTTTGATAAATCTGTCCATCAATTATTCTGATGAGCACAAGAGAAAATGGAAGCGAACATATTGAATCATCCACTCAGGAAACAAGTGATCTATGTGTGTGATCTGATGTGATCTGGTCGACCGTAAGAGTGACTGAAGACTCAATATAGTTAAATTTGACTGTTTCTGGCAAACAAAAGTTAAAATTTCCACCAGAAGCGTATCTTGAAGGTGTGCAGAGGACTTTAGATCATCATGTAAAGATTTAGTGTAAAATTGAAATATAAGTACATTTCACACATATATTTTGATGGTTAGTTTGTAGTTTCCAAGGGGACGTGGGTTTGCACCTGAGTGTTTTTTAAAATCCTGATCATGAACCTGGTAACTGTAGTTTTCAATAAAATAAAAGGAACGTTTCTAACATCAAAAACTCTCGTTTGATGCACTGAGTAGAAGACGAGGCAGGCTTCTAGTATGTTCTGTTAGAGAGGTGTGTGTGTGTGTGTGTGTGTGTGTGTGTGTGTGTGTGTGTGTGTGTGTGTCATGCTGCAGTGGTGACTGGTGTTTCCTAAATGGACTGGACAATGCCATGTTGGCACTGACGTCAATAAAGACACACGCACACGTTGTCAGGGGTGTGATGTGTGTACAGGCAGGAACATACAAGACATGACACACACACACACACACACACACACACACACACACAGAGGTCATGCGAGGTCAGTTGGTATATACACTATTTGACACGTCAGGCATGTTGACCAGGGAACATAATATACGTTATGTGGACATACTTGCACACACAGTATATATAAGCACATACAGTACATGCAGCCACACACACACACACACATGCACCGGTCGAGGTCAGGGTTAAGGAAACACTTAACGCTGCTGTCAGATGAAACCTGAACTCCACGACGTCTTTTTTTTCTCCATGCAACCAAAACACCGGGCTGCCTGTGTGTCACTGCACACTGATCTTCATCTACACACAGCGTGAAGCGTTTTAGCTCCACAATACTGCAAATCATCCAGAGTAGAAACGTTTTTCACAAGAAATCGATTATTTAATTCACTTGTTTTTGTTTCCATCTTCTCATTTCTTCTTTTTATTTTATTTTCACTTCTTTAATTCTCTTTTCCTCATGTTTTCCTTTTAGCCCTTTTCTTTTCTCACACATATCTTTTGTTTTTTTAAAATAATTTCTTCCTGTGTTCTCCTCTCTTCACGTCTTTTTCTCTTTTTTTCCGTTTCTCCTTTCTCGTCTCAGTATTCTTTTTTGTTTTTCTTCTATCTGATTCTCATTTCTTCACTAACAGATCAATAGATAGATTTTGTATATCAGTAGGAATAAAAGTGCAGCTCCTTGTCGCAGCGCTGAATTCTGAAGTAATAAACTAGTTTCCATATGAAGATAAAGACAAAATAGACAAACCTTGTATGTTTATATGCCTGTAGCCTTGGTTTGTTGGAGGTTCATGTCGTCCTGTGTGGTATTGAGTGTCAGTAATTGACTATATTACTGATGTAAAAAGTACAGCAGGGGTGTGGCTCCTGTTTTTATACATAAAAGGTTCATTACACGGAGGACATACTGTAAATATACACACAGACACACCTGTAAAGCATCACTTAATCTCTTATGCTTCTCTTTGAAGCCTCATACAAAAAAGTAAAGACTTTCTGTTTTAGATTTTAATGAATGAAGCTGCATTTTTCACCGAAAACACTTTTGTAAAAATTTCTGATTTTAAGTCTCTTGTCAGCTGCTGGATGTCCATGAGTCTGATTCAGGTGTTCAATTCATCTGCAGAGTTATTACCATAATATATTTAATTCTCTCCTTCTTCTGGTTTGACATCTAGTAACATGGCTTCCATCTTTTGCAGTGCCTCAGAGGTTTCGTCCTTTTTTTCCCGGACTGTTTTCGGGGGGTTTTCGGTAGCCTGTGACGCCCTCTGACACTTTATATATGACCATACAAGACAAAAAAACCCTTGATGACGCGTTCATTTAGTGTTTTTCTTTTCAACCCTGCAAATAAAATAAAACCTACAGAAGCACAAACACGATACCAGCTCAAATTCATAAGCAAACATTTAATTCCAGAAACGAACTCCAGCAACAAGAGGAGAGATGCCCCCTTAGAAACACACCTCGTGATAAACAGACTCCCTCATTATCCACAAACAGATGTGTAATTATTTAAAGTAATGACGTTTCGCTGTAGCACTGAAGAAGAGAAGTAGAGCAGGAGACCTGCTGTGACCAGACACAGCAGTCAAGTGCAGTAGAGCCTCCACAGTGTTTCTACGGTGCCTTTGCTTCTGTTAAAGGGTGAAACCGCCCAAAATAAAGGCAACTTCGAGCTTACAGTAATGGGATTTGTCGGGACATGCTGCTTCTTGCTAATGTACCTTCTATTTATTCATTTTCAGTTTGCTTTGCCGTCCATCACATCAAACAAATGTCCCCTGCAGGGTCCCGTATCGACCTCTAAAAGCTGCCGTGAAACCTGAGAGCTGAGCTGCGGCGTTGAAGCTCGTCCTGTACGGCTGATCTGAAAACAGCCCTCAGTGGGAGATCAATGGTGGATGTTCTCCATGCTAAACATTTCCCATCATGCCATGTTTGTTCTGTCTGGTCAGAGCCGGCTGACAGCAGCAGTCGTCCCCGGCGCTTCTTGTTGGAGGGTTCAATAAATTAATATCAACCGACATCATGTACAGCCTGTTTCCCCTTTTGGTGAGCAGCAGATGGAGCTGATATTACCGACCAACAGTTTTATACAGGAAGCAGAAACGGATTTATTGTTCATATTGAATCAGTTCATCATCCGTATGTTTACATGCAGATTATGGCCCTGCTTACACCTTGAGCCTGCAAATCTTGAGCCTGATTTTCCCCTTAAATTTTTAGTGTTTTTAAAATTAAAAACAAAAAAACCCAGTAAAAACAGTGTCTTAAAGTCAGTGAAATGGCAATTAGAACGTCTTTAGCTTCTGTAATGTGTATAGTTATGTATAATTGGTGGGTGAGCTGGCCTCAGAGTGCAGGATGGGTTATCAAAAGTATTTAAATGTTTTTCAGGAAGAGAAATAAGAGGAATTTATGCTAAATAATGCAAAGACACAGCAGAAGAAGTTAGAAAATGCACTGTAGTGAATATCTTACTGACAGTTGACCTATTCTTAAGGTCGAACACCTGTTGTTGTTTAACTATGCCCACACAGAGGTGGGGTCTCGATGCACCAGGACTCACCACTGCCTTATTTCTCAGCATTGACGAATGTAAATTTTCCAGTAAAAGGAGAATCTTTATCACATTCACTCCTCATCCTGGCTCATGCACCTTATACTCCTCTGTCTGTGTGGCACGTCTGGTGTGCAGACCTAAAAATGTGAAGTTCGCTGGCTCTACATTTTGGCATTTCTCATGTACGAATGTAAATTTTGTCCTGTTGGTGGCAGCAGAGGAAAAGTCAGGGGGTCACTGAATTCATTACTAATCATCCTTTGGGGATCATAAACAAAATTCATGGCAATTTATCCGTACTCTATCACAAACAATCTCTGTATCTGCATTGAAGCTATATGACACTTATTTACTTGCTTACATAATTTCTAATCTATTTCCCCCACAGCCTGATGTGCTCCGTATGTTTGACACCTTTAGGATCTCCTCTTGAAATTAAAATGAAGACTTGACAGTTCAGCAAAGGTTCAGTTGTGCAACATCCTTACATGTTCGTGATAATAAACCGACTGGTGGAAGATATGCATACACAGATCCTTAAAATTACATCCTCAAAAACCCAGTTAAGCACAACACAAATTCTGTTGCTGTGGTTTTCTCCACTTTCTGCCTCTAAGATGGGAATGGATGAATCAATAAATGAATCGTTGATTAATATCTTTCCTTCATTGGAGAACAGATTAACAAGATTAACAGTGTCTCAGTATATTTCACTTTGACCAATAACTCCCTGTCATCCCTGCAGATTTTCATCATGTAAATGTATCTCTTGCAGATGAAAATGCACGAGGGGAGGGTGGAGGTGTATTTAGGCTTGTCAGAGTAATTTGCTGCTCTTGAGTTTAAAAAGAAATGAAATTAAGCCCACTCTCTCGATATCCTGTAGAGACAATTTTCCAAGTTTCTGCAGCTCTGTAAAATCTTCTCAGACGGGGGTCGCTCTGAAAAAAACCTTTATTAAATGTCAGTCCGTGGGCTAATATGCATTTATTTGGGGGGAGCTTTAGAAACCTGAAGTTTCAGGTAATGACTTTAAGTAGGCTGTTTGTATCTGCTTTGTCTGGGGAGAAAATGCCTCAGTGACTAATCTCAGTGCTGCGTAAAGGCTTCATAGTTACTTTGAGCTCGTGAACAAAAGCACTTCAGACTTCAGAAGTTTTTGTTGGCGAGCAGGGATGCAGCCTCCCAGATGCACTCGATAACAAATGAATGGCTGCGCTCCTAAAAAGCTTAAGTGCCTTTGGTGCAGCGGCGGTCAGACGCGGTCAGAGCCAAACAGAAGCACCAAAGAACCTGTTTTGTTTGTCAAAAGGGGGAAACTTTGCACGTGTACAGCCACAATAAAGGACAGAAGAAGAACAAGGCTTTGATTTTCTTTGTAGACTTTGAAATGTTGAAATGCTTTGTTTCTCTCTGACAAGCTGAGGTTTTACTGAAAAGTGCTTAAACTTTGTTTCGCTGGGTGCAGCAGCTTCCTTTGTTTCCCCGAGTACATTTAGTGAAGTGCGATAAGAACATGACGCCCATTTTAACAGTTTTCTATTGGAATGCCATGTAATCGGTCATAATGGCTGGAGTTAAATGCATGAGGTCCAAATTGTGTGTTGAATAAAAGATAAGTACCCTGAGTAGTTGTTCCCGTAAGGCAAATGGATGAAAATGTCAAGCCTGCATTTAAGGTCGCTGTTTCTGTTGAAAAGTCGCCTGTGCCACTTCATGTGATACAGAGATCCCCCAGCTGTCAGGTTCCCCATCTCTATTATGTAAGGTTGACTCACAGAGGAACAGCTTTTCAAAATAAGAAACACAAATTCTGGTGCTGATGTTGCATTTTACAAATAGGAGGTGATGTTTTTCACAGTTTTTCAGTTTTTTAGACGATTAAAGTCACAACAGGTGGCTGCCTGTCACAACACTTACTAGGTAGTGTATCAGACTCAAAAGTAACTTCAGATATTTTTTACAAGCTTATTTTCATAGACTTGTCCATCATTCCAATCAGTGATGATAACATTTTAGTTTATAAATTCATAGAAAGCTGATAGCTGATCTTGGTCTTGAATTTTACTGTAGCTCCGAGAAGTGATGGGAATTTTGTTTGTTTTTGACATGTAAACTATACTGATAAAACCCACCCACTGATAAAAAAAAAGAGCAGGAGAAACAGCGCTAAAGCAAGCAAGTGCATGTCTAACTTGTTGTAAAGCTTAAAGCAAAGCCCACCAGAAACGGCAGTTTTTGTTCAAAGAAGTGGAGCTTTTCATGCTGACTCAGATGACACATTTAAATGACTTATCAGTTAAAGATTGTCATCTCATCTCGATCATCTTTGATCTCTCTTGAGTTTGATCTCATTGTTTAATCTTGACTGCCAGGGTTTAATTTAATGATGTGTTGGACTCTTCTTGATCTGTTTTAGCATCGGTTTGTGTAAAACTCCACGTTGCCCCGACTTTCTTCTCGCCACCTGATTTTTGAAGACAAATTTCTCTTGAAAGTGTCCCCACTTTATCAGAATGTCTTTTGTTTGATTCCCCAAAGTCACAAATATCTGCAGGCTGTGTCCTTGAGTAAAACACGGAAACTCGCCCATCTCCAGTGCTGTTCTGGAACCAGCCGTACCCTTTGGAGCAGGGCTGGTTAAAGACATTTATTCCCATCCTCACGGATAAAAACTGTATCCTCAAACCACAACAAAAGTTAAGAAGCACTTGTTTTCTTCCTGCCGAAGTGCATTAAAAGCTTTTGAACTTGTTGTGTCTGATACTTTTGTGTGTTTGGGGCGGAGAAGTACCTGAAGTAACGTTTAAGTGTATTAATGTACTTGGAAATGGCTTGTGGTCAGACTTAAGTGTTGAATAAATGCTCAGCAATCCATGGTTCCTGTAATGCTTTTGGATTTATGGCCTCCTGCTCAGACGGTGTGTAACCGGCCAAAACACACGAGCCGAGTTTGATGAGTTTATTGATCGAGCGGTAACACAGACAGACAGCCTGAGAGCTGAGCACAAACTTACTCTGTGGTGTCAGAAAAAGCACAGGAAGGGTTACCTGGACTTACCTGAAACACAACAGATTATGAACTTGTTCTTGTCGTGTTGTCTGTGTCTTCTACAGTCATCAAATGCCACAGTTCTTTGACAGCCTTGGACCAAATAAAACATTTAACATATTTTAAAATTTAAATGCATAATTGTACAAAACAAGACTGCATACCTAAACAGCAAAACATGACTTGTACAAAAACAATGTATGACAGTTTATTGGTCTGTCAGACACCCTGTACACCCACCATCCAACCACCCACCAGGAGTTACTACCAAAGAGGAGGTTTGGGTGCTTAAATTATTATTTTTAAAAGTTATGTTGAGGAGATACACTCGCAAAATTAATATTTTGTGTCAAAGTGAACTTCTTTATGCTGAAAGAACAAAACGTCCCGCACAGTCAGTCTCTTGTAGGCCTACTCACTTTATTTACGACATTTCTGTCCTCAGAGCTTCATCGAGTCCTCCATCAGATAGTGAGTGCAAGTGATCGACACTGTGCGGGATTTTTTGATCCTTCCACAGTCAGAGATTTTGATCTGACTCTTCTGTCTAAAAGACTTTCTGGTGTGCAACAACTTTGTGGCAACTGTTATATAATGAGATGCTGACAAAGCTTGTGCAAAATTCTGAGAAAACAAACATCTTTACTTGTGTGCGATGTTTTTCAGCCTTCAGTTTCATCACTTTGTCAGGTCCTGCACACCTACACGGCTGTTTTTTTTTCTGATTAGATCTCTGCTAAGTTCTGCTGGGTCTTACATTAACTAATAAGAATGATAAAAGTGTAACCCTAACAGCTGCTTCAAAACTAACAGGAGAGTCAAGGAGATGTCAAAAAACACACCCACAGGGGTGGATGGGGTCTAATTAGGCTAAATAAGTGAAACCACTTGGGTGTGAAGAGGACCAAGCAGGAAGATTCTTCTGAGCTTGAGCTTTATCAGAAACTGGAATCTAACGTGGGATTTTATCTTTTTTTTCTAGATAACTTCTACAAGGTGGAGGGGGCCAAGGATGCCTTAATCTGTGGGAACGGCAGCGACGCAGGGTGAGTGGACATTTTCTCTTCATGTTTGGTTTTCAGACAAATTCAGAAGCTGGGAAAATACGGAGGTGGCTGTGGATGTATGAGCTGGACCCGCCTCCCAGTCTGAGGGTGGAGCTTGTTGAAGGATTCAAGAGTTTGAGTGACAGCTGCTGAAGATGTGTCGCGCTTGTGAGCTGTGTTGTCAGGAGGTCAGACTGTAAATTGTGAAAAGGATGTGATTGTGGTCATTTCTTGCATTAAAATGTTTAGGAACTAATGACAGTTCAGGTGTTGGAACTTGCAAAGGGAAAACGTCCGGTTGTTTGACATTTTACTCTTTTGCCGTGTCAGGTCTGGAATTGATTTAGAGATAATGGCAGGTAACGGGTCGGTTCCAATGCTGAACTTTGCAGGTGCATGTCGGGTTTACAAAACTGGAAACGGGCAGGACTCTGCACAGAAGACGAAAAATGTCCGAAAAATGTTTAATGTTTATTTATTTTTAATGTAGGCATGTAGGATGACTGTCACTGACCTCCTGACTGTCATTGAATATTTCACACACTGGACTCAACATATGTAAATAAGACTTTTTCTGGCAAAATAATATGAAAAAGGTTTAAAGAGAAACTCCACAGATTTTCCACATCAGCGTGTGTTTCCAGGTGTTGGGGAGTGCCATTGCATTTGTATAAAGCATCTCCAGAGGGAGCTGTGTGAAGTCTGATAAATGTCCTGACCCAAACACCTGAAACCATCCCAACTTACAGAACACACGTGAAAACTTGGATTCCTGTTTGGTCCTATCTGGGTCAGTTTTCAGGCTAGTCTTTACCACCAGAAACTTCCAGGCTTTTCTCACTACCATCATCCATCAGCCGTGGGATGAGACCCTCAACCAGCCCAGAGTGTTTGTATAATATCTACAAGTGTGAACAGTGAAACCATCCCTGAGCTTTCTGTAGCCTGAGGTTTAGATTAGCTCTGATCTAAGAAACAAGTGTGAAAAGCTTTTGTTTTGTCGGGGAGGCAGAGGCGAGAACATCACTCTCACTTTATTTTCCAGTCACTCATCTAACATGGCGGCTTGTCACTTATAACCTTCAGTAACCACTACAGCATTCAGGCTCCTGTTCATCTGAGTCTGTGTGATAACAACAGCTGACAACCAGGAGAGTATTTTTCAAACTGCTGACTGTTGGCGCTGTTAGAAAATGTAAATAAAGATGGAAGCAGATTTGGCTCCATTATGTTCCCGTCTCATCGGTGAGACAGAAACCAAATAAACAGCAGGTTGAGTCTTTAGTTCTGCAAATATTTTTCTCAGAGGTAGAGCTGCTCTGGAGGCAGAATATTTCTTTCTTGTTGGGTTAAGCTTGAGTGGGTGGAGACATAATAATAAAGTTTTTTATTACTGAATAATGCTGAGCTGATCAATGAAAAAGTGGTAATAAAGGAAGAAGCTTAGTAAAACAGCGATACAAG
>NTHP01000477.1:175992-209006 GCA_003416845.1 Oplegnathus fasciatus
AATGCAGGACTTTTACTGGCAACAGAGTATTTTTACAGTGTGGTATTAGTACTTTCACTGCAGTAAAGGATCTGAATACTTCCTCCGGCACTGGTTAGCAGAAAGTACAGCTGAGGCTGATGGGAATGTCATCAGTTTTGGAAGTATTTGCTTCTAAACGAAAGTACTGGATATATTAACATTTTGACCTGATTATGACCTGCGCTGAGGGAGAGGATCACCAAAGTCAGTAGGATTCATCCTCTGGGGAACATGAATGTCCGTACAAAATTTCATTCCAATCCATCCAATAGTTGGCAACATATTTTCGTCTTGACCAAAGTGGTGGACTGACCAACCGACCGACAGAACATCATTTCCACGCTGCTAGCATGCCTGAAAAAAGAATAACAGTCTCAGATTAAGAAGACGCAACCATGATCGAGTTGTTTTATAGCAAACATATGTAGCATATTTATATAAAACTCAGTATTTGTTCATTTGTACCCTTCCACCCTCCACAGTAAAGCGCCTGGTGCCCATTCTGTGTCAGAGCCTACGATGTGGATCAACTTTTGGTGACGTGGATGTTCGTCATGTTGGTTTTGAGACTGAGATTGTGAAAGATTTCCTCTCATTGTGCAGAGAGTCAAAGTGAGTCAACAGTGTTGAGAGCGACCGAGTTAGCAGCCAAGAGAGAGAGAAGCTGCTGGAGGATGAAAGAGAGAGAGAGAGAAAGATGAGAGAGCGAGCAGTGATGACAGTGATGTTGATCACAGTGTTGTTTTGCTTCCTGTGCTGAAGCTGCTCTGCTCACGCATGATGCTGATTCGCCGGGCCTGAGGGCAAAGGTCACTGAGCTAACCCACGCTGACACACACACTGACATACTGCGACTCATACAACCAGCTGCACAGACAGAATCACAGGCACTTTATTAGCCGAGTATAGGACATTTGTTTTGGGAACACTCGGTCACATCGCAGGTTCTTCTTCACGCAGTCAGAGCCGCTGATATCAGTTTAGAAGAAGCCATTTTGTTTTCACTCCATTATTCAGTCTGACATTGTGCTCATGTTAGGCATGTTCTGTTTGGGAGGGGGAGTTATTTTGCCCTAACCAAGGACGAGTAACGTATCCGTCCTGTTGACGTCATTCCCAGTCGACAGAAGCTGTGGTAGTGGTGGCTTGGAACAGTCAACGTTTGTCATGTCAGTCGCAGAAATATATTAAGTTGCTGGAAGTTGCTTACCAAGTCAAAGCCTGAGGACCCTGAGGATGACCAGGCTGAAAGCAACACAATGACAGTCAAACCTTTATGTTATCAGAATGATCTGGAGGGTCTTTACATACTGAGACAGTATCTGTGTGCCTGACAGTGGCAGGGCGCTCACTCCAGGTATTTCTGCATTTCGCTGCATCGTGGCCTCGGCTCGCCTCAGGAGACGGCGTGTTGGCCTGGCTAAGCAGTCTGGCAGCATCTGCTCGGCCGCGCTGTGCGCTTTATCTGTCTGCATCTGCCCGTGTGAGGCTGGGAACGCCGCTCGCCTGAGGGGCGGGGTTACAGAGCGAACAAATGTCTGAGACAAAAAAAANAAAACGACGAATGTGGAAATGAGGAAAGTGATGCTGAGGATGATGAGTGTATCTGCAGAGGTTCATTTGATTTATCAGCTTACGTTAAGTGCTTGAACTCACAGAGGACTGTTGTACCATTAGGATGCTCCTGGATCTGCGTTCTTGTCTGTACTCTCAAGGCCCAAGTACCACATGTTCCAATTCAAAGTCAGCATTTAGCTAGTGATAAATTAATCGGTTAGAGTTTTGAATTTATAGTCCATTTATCAAAATAATACCCACTTGAAAGTTTGCTCCAACATTTGCTTCGACTTGCCCCGGACGAGCTAGCAGAATAGTCTGATCTCAGCAGCTCTTTAGTAATTCACCAGTGGCACTGATGTCGCCGTAGCATTTTAAACATTAGATATAATCCCTTTTGGAAGATAAACTGTGGAACTGAAATCTAATAGTTGTTGCTGCCAAATGAATTGGTCTGAAGGTAAAGTTAAGGGTCATGTTTCGGGCAGCGCTGCCTTTGTGTTTATGGCTCCTTCAAAAATAATAAATACATAGAAAAGCAGACACAGGCAGATGAGTTTAAGAGCTTAGATTTTATTTTAATGTAAATATAAATTGCAGTGAGGATAGTCCAGCTGAGCTGCTGATTTCAGCTTTTACAAATTGATCGTACTGTGTCCTCCTGTTCTTATGAATTTGGAGGTTCTCTCAACTGTATTGAGACAGGTCCACAGTTTTAATTATGTGTGTTGTGGTTTTCCATTTCCATCTTTTTTTACTTCCTCTGGCTCACAGTCAGAACGATGTTCTGCAGATAAACTATTTCACTTCAGATCTGAAATGAAACATAAAAAACTGAATGATAGAAAAACTCTAATTCTCTAATTCAAACGAGGTAAGCCTGCTGAGTGGAAACCCACCGATTGGAGGGATTTCAGTCATTCCTTAGGGAGTGGAGCCAGTCCCAGCCAGGTTCAGCTGTAATGCCTTTAATTAATCTGAAACTGCCTGGACAAAAAGGAGAGAGTGCTGAAAATGCAATAACTTTAAATTCAGCCTGTCAGACCAAATATTTTAACAATGTTTGTGTTTATATGCATAGAGGAAAAAGTGGATAGCAATGTGACCTATAAAATATGTGCGTGCAGTTTGTTACATGACCTGTCATCACCTCAGCCCTGTCAGTATTCTGCTGACATGCCTGCAACATGCCAACCACACGGCCAGCACGCAGCAACGATACGGAATGACAGCCGGCCCGACGGGCTGCCTCGTTAGGGATGCTAATTAGCGGCCGTCGTTAGGGGCTCTCGTTACGGGAGCTCGTTGGCATGCAGCATGTGACCCATGAGGTCACCGGGAGGAAGTCGTTTTGTGCTGAGAGGAAGTGATACGAGGCTGTTAGGAGCCGGAGGGACCCAGAGGGCAGGAGCCCGATTCTCCCATTTCTCCTGCCGAAAGGATGGCTGATTTACCAGGACAGCATCCAAGCAGTCCCACTTGGTTTATTTATCCTGAATCTGCTCTGCTTTAATGTGGTTTAAAAGTGCAGAATCTTAGTCCCACTTTGTACCTGTCATTTAATCATCATTTTTACATTTGAGACTTTGGCATTAATGAGTGTGTTCCAGTCACAGAATTATTTAAGCCAGTATTTTCCTGAAAAAATAAACAGAATACAAAAAGCACCAAACCTGTTTTTGAAGACATGTCCAAAACCCTCAAAGACTTTCCTATCCTGTAAAAATATTCCCTCCTGCATACAGTGAAGTGGAATTTTAACTCAAAGTGCATCTCTCTTCTTTGAGCCAAAAAGAAAGAAGAAGCACCTTAAAAAACAGGTTAAAAATCTACTTCACGGTACACTGGATGGAATATTTTCAATGTGGGCAGGATGGAGCAGTCTTTAGGGATTTGGGAAATGCACCTGGCTGGTTTTCTTTTAGTTTAACTTTATTTTTATTTTTAAAATTAGCAGCTTATTTCTATGACTGGATTGTAATCATTGGCACAAACACCTCAAATAAGAGGAAACCAAGGCACAAACTGGAGCTAAAGAGGAGCCAATATTACTGAGTTCTCCATCCATACGTCCATTTTCTGCTGCTTCCTTTGGTTTGGGTTTTGGTAGCAGCAGGCTGAGCAAAGAAGCCAGACGTCCTTGTCTCAATTCATGTCCTTCAGCTCCTCTTGGGGGTCCCAAGTTGTTCCCAGGCCAGATGGGATTTATAATACCAGTGTGTTCTGGGTCACACCCCAGGTGGATGGAAAGCCTCCACGGGGAGGAGCCAGGAGTCCAGTAGGCATCCTGATCAGTTCAGGTGGAACTGGCTCCTTTGAACATGAAGGAGCTGCAATCTGCTCTGAGCTCCTCACCCTGTTTCGAAGGCCGAGCCCAGACGCTTGTGATCATTTTGGCTGCTTGTATGTGTGATGTCATTCTTTTGGTCGCTACCCAACGCTCGTGACCGGAGCTGAGGACTGGAACATAGATTGACGGGCAAATTGAGAGCTTTGCCCTTCCCTCTTCACCAGCTCCAGTTACTATAAAGAAAACCTTGTGATCAATGGATGACCCTGAGCCACCGCCACCCCTAACAGAACAGAACAGAACAAAAATGGGTGAAAAACATAAGAGACATAAAATAAAGTTAATGTTAAAATAAACATAAACAAAAAGAATATGACAACAACAAGAATCTACAAATACAAATACAAATATAATACATATAAGAAAGAAAATTACTGTTTAAATACTTTCAGTAATCAAATAGAGTGTTATGGCTAACGTGGTAAAAAATTGGCTTTTTAATAATACATCTTCATGAACCTTGGCCAGTATATTGGTTGATGGGAATTTCACATATTTACATGAATTATTATTTACTGTATATTCCTCCTGTCCATTACCAGTCAGATTGATTTTCTTCTAATCAAACATTTATTTCTGTTACTGTGTAACTCAACTTACAGATAAACATTTACTTTTTCTGTCACATTATTGTAATTCTAATTGGAAAATATCTGTGTTGGTGCATTAGCGGACCCTGAAATATCAGAAATTTGATAAGCGGCTGCAGAGTAACATTCAAGAAATCAGGCCTGAAAGACAAACAATAAGCAAATATGGATGTCAAACAGAATCATGTGGTTGTTAGTTGTTTCTTGCAGTTAAAAAAGTTGCTGTTCAACATCCGACGTTCACATTTCGGATGTCAGAGTTTCCTTAAACGCAACAAGACCAAAAAGTTTTCAAGAGGTGTTCTGCTTCTTTCATACGTCGATGCTAATTGTGCTTACTTTGGGTTCCACTTAAAATTTTGCTAACAAAAGGCCACCTCGCCGCCAGTATTATGGAAGTGTTTTCTCCCCACGAAAATATTGCATTGAAGCATTAATTAATTAGCAGATAAGACAGGCTGATTAAAACTCTAATTCAATTAAAACGCTGTTAGACTCTGACTTTCATCACTAGCATGCTAATTTTTACACCTGCAATAAACTCAAAGCCAGCCTCTGGCTCCCATACCTGCTGTTTTCAATGAGAAATTCCATCAGTGCCAAGAAGCCTTTTTTCCCATTATAGCTGGAAAACAACTGGAACCTTTATTCGCCCCATAATGTGACAAGAAAATACGAGACCAAATTCAAAAAGGTGGAAGTATGACTTTAATCATCATTGACCCAGCTTCCTCTCAGAAAGACTCTGCTGTCATCGGAGCAGTTAGCGAGAAATATGGCTCGACCCGACTCTGAGGAAATAGCTGCCGAGGGGGTTGATTTTCCTGGAATACACTGCGACACATAGCTGATATTTATCATTCCATTAGCCTAGCATTCGCTGCTGGTGGTAGCCATGTCGATGCACTACCAACTGTGTGTGTGTGTGTTCCATTAAATTAGTTTAGCGTTCATTTCTGCTTGTTGCAATGCTTTTCCGACTCTGTGTGTTTCTGTGTGTTTGTGTTTGCAGGCTTATTTTCCTCTGATGCACCTCCAACTGTGTCTGTGTGTGTTTGTGCACGTGCCATAAAGGTCTCAGCACCCCCCCTTTTCTGTTATAAATGGTTAAAACATTATGTTAAAAGCTGCACGGATCAATAACTCAACTACAATATTGAAAACATTTTTTCAAAGTGGGGGTTGATTTTGTCTGAGTGCGTGTGTGTGTCTCTCCATTTGTGTGTGTGTGTGTTTTTGTGAGTCTCTCCATCTGTGTGTGTGTGCGTGTGTGTGTGTTGTGGGTGTGTTTAGTTTGAGTTATGAGCTCTCCGGGAGGCTGTGAATGTGACATCTGTTCAGTGTTCAGCCAGAGACACAAAAGAGGCTTCCACCACCTAAACCCCAGTCCACAGGGAGATAAGTGTGTGTGTGTGTGTGTTGATAACAGACAGGTCTAAAGCACTTGTGATCCTTTTATTTTTTTAGTTTGATCTGTGTTGGATAGAAAGTAGATATACTTTTAGTACTACAAGTCCTCCTACAATACTGGTTTTACCACTATTACCAGGCGTAGTCACAAATGTGTTTAGACGACAAGGTAAAAAATAATTAGGACTGAAATCGAAGAGTTGATAGTGTACAAAAATTGACACAGCTGCATCAATCTCATCCACCCTTGTTTTTCTGGCTCTGGCTCAGGAAGATGACGTCGCCATTGTTAAACGCGGCTACAAAGCTCCGATTGGCTGAAACAGCCATCACTGAGCACACCAGCCAGAATATAATCACTGAAAAGAGATATGAATACTGACGCTGGAACCAGGCTAATCACTTGCTAGTTGTAGTCATATTGGTTTCATTATATATTATTATCACTTGACTTACTTGTGTTGTGGGAACTATTAGTCACACCACTACTGATTGGGAACTTACCAAAAAACATAACGCTTCTCAATAGCCTTTTACTACCAAAATTATAATGATGGTTTTACTCATTACCCTGTGAAAAAAGTAATTTTAGTACTCAGCATAATAAAAATAAACCTGTCCTTGTTGCCACAGTGTCTTTTATTTGTCTCTGTTGTTGCTGCAGAGACGTTCCTCAGGAGACTCACATCTAGGCTTTAACCATGTGATCCTCCAAAACAAATACCTGCATACCGACAGTAAATGACAAAAAGATTACAACAACAAAAAAATGACCGTTTCAAACGTGAGTCATGTGAGTGTTAAGCCAACTAAAGGCGTTTCAAACCCATAGTTGTTTTGCTCTGGTCTGAGTCAGTGGATGAGTTGGTAAACTCGCTGCATTTTCCCCTTCGTTTGGTTTCTTTTCACACAGACACAGTTGAAGTGGACCAAAATGCATCACTAAAAGCCACGTGAGAACATTCACTCAGTGGTTAGATGTGTCTGAAGAAGGTCCAACTGCCCAAATATCAAGAAGGCAACGTACCTCTTTGCTAATCCGGGTCAGACCTTGAGTCATTCTCCGGCTGGCTGGTCGCAACTGTTGAATTTGCTCATCCACATCCCAGCATTCAAAGCACACCTGGTAGAGCACACCTTGTATTAGGTTAGATCGAGGTCACATCACATTCTCACCACAAACGAACCACTCCAGAATTCGTTTGTGAACGGACTGAGACCACTTCCTCTAAAGGGTCTCGTGTGGTTGTTTTGGTCCACACCCGAGAGTGATCGCTGTGTTCAGATCTTCCCAAACGAATCGTACAAAGGGGAAAACTAACCAGAGTCCGATTCAGCCGGTTTGAAAACAACCTAAAACTACTTGGTAAAGTTAGAAAGATTGTGATCATGTGCCAGTCGCAGTTTCTGGTGTCAAAATCAGACACTTTGAATGCTCGACCATCTAAACATGCACCCGAACCTCCTTCGCTAAGAGGTTTTAGGTCACTTTCCAGGTAAACGCAGGTCATTTGCCTGCAAGTACTGCTGCTGCTGTTACAGCTACCACTACTACACTAGCATTACTACCACTACCACTGCTACTAGTACTACTTTACTGCAACTATTACTTATACTAATGCCAGGAAAGACTTAACCTCTCTCTTTTCTGTAAATGTTTATATTCCTGTGCTTCTTCTGAACATGTGGAGAGTTCTCAGTTATTTGATGACGGAAAAGCAGAGGAGGATGAATAAGCTGGATCAAATTAAAAGTCAGCCCCTCACTGACAACTCTCAGTTATAAGAACAACCCACACTGGAAGGATAAAATGAACTTTATTGATCCCTGAGGGTAGAATTAGGTCACGGCAGCAGTGGAAATACAGAGGTGTAGGCTGAAGAACAAGGCGAGATGGTATTAGGGAACATAAATTAAAATACAATACCAAGGAAAATGTGGTCTGCTGGGATGGAAGTTGACACGCAGCTGCTTGAATAACTAAAGACTTTCTTCTAAGTGACACCTTTTCTTCTGAGAAATGACCAACAACACAAACACAAAAGGACAAGTGACACCTGAGCTGTACACAAATAAACTCTCAGGAAACGGCTGCATGTGAACTAACCGGCCCGAGGAAAAACAACATCAGAGTCGACACTCTGACCTTCTCTTCCTGCCTACGTCCAACTCCCCCAGACAGGATAATGTCGACCATCTTGATCATGACCCGCCCCCCCTCCCGTATGTCATCTGTGCTGACGGACCAAACCCTCCCACCAGACACACACACACACTGAATCATGGGTAACCAGAGGACGAATTAGAAAAGAGAGAAAGAGGGAGCAGCTCTGTTTACTCAGGAAGAGGAAATCTGATTTACCGTTTGATTTTGAACCATTAGTTGATTTAATTCAGACAAAGAAACCTAAAACCATAAGTGGGATCAAATCTTTACTTCATGTGTGATTCATTTCATCCAAAACACACAAATTAGTAGATAGTTTTTGGTTTGATGTCCTGACTTTCTTATATTTCTGCCTCCACTCCAACACAGTCAAGGTGGATGGAATTGTGTTTGTAATTGAAGAATTACATTAGAATCAGAGGAGACTAATTGAAAGAATGTTTTTACATTATAGTAAAAGGTAAAGAGATAATTCAAGAGATGTTGGCAATTAGATCCCATCATGAAATGTTTATTTTCATGGGATGACTTCTTGGGAGAAATATCTACTATGAAGTCTTGAAGAAGGTCGAGTTTCTGTTTCCTGAAGAAAATCTAAGCTGGAGTGAAGGTCAGAGGTCTTCTGAAGGATTTGATGTGGGTTAGGGTTAATTAAAGAGCAAAGAAATGCGGAATCGTAGAAAAACAAAGAATCACGGAGCAAGACACAGTCACGCTGAAGCTGTGACTTTTGGATGAAAGTCACAATTCTTTGCATTTCACATTGTAGCTCTTTGTCACCAATTGGACCAATAATAAATTTGGGTTGCAGCTATTGTTGAATGATTTGCGATCCTGGACTTAATCTCATATTTGGACTGGATCCGAAAGAGACCCGTGAGTCCAGTGTTTTGTGGATCCACCCATGCACCCTGACCTCCTCCATCTGTGGACTTTCTTGCTCTATAATAACGTCACCTGACTTCCTCCTTTGCTCCCACCATAATTACTACGGCCATACGTAAACTGGCTGAAACTACTGATTCTGTTGTGCTTCTTGGGAGGACGGTTTCACTTATTTTAAAAAAGCTAAAATGGTTGAAGCTCAGAGAAAAAGCTTGTGAGTGGACCTTGAGTTAGTGATTTTGTCTGAAAGAATGAAGAAAGAGTCTGAGTTTCTAATAACTAAGACAAGCGAAGACCTCTGTTTCAAATCCTGAGAGCAAGAACATAATTGGTTAACAGAGGTTAAATCAGATAAATAAGAGCGGGTAAGGATATGCAAAGTTGTCGTCTTAGTTGAACTTTTGCTGAGTTTCTTTGTTTTGTAAAAAACAAATGAAGCAGCAACATTTCTTCCTAGAAGAATCACATTCAACACTTTCCACTGTAACTACTTTTTCATGGAGAAAACAGCGATAGTGTTACTTCCCAGCACCAAGTGAGAAAACAACAAACCTCACCAATGTCCTCTCTGGGCTTCCTTACCAACCAGAAGCCTTTGCTGTGTGTGTTAAAGTGTGAGTAAACAGTCCGGCTGCAGGAGAGGCGATATGGAGGTAAATTATGGAGTCAGCATGAAAGATTAAACACGACAGAGTCCACCCCAGAGACCGAGGAGGAAGTGGTCTCAGAGAAATGAATATTTATTGACAAGTGGCTTTATTGACACAGAATGAGTTGACACTGTTGACACGTGGGAGCAGATGGTCACTGTGCTCTGTGTGTGTGTGAGGTCTGATCGATATTGTCTCACGCCCGACCGAGCGATTTGACTGCTGAAGAGAGACAGATGGACAGAAAGAAAGAAATACAGAAAAATGAAAGCAGACTGTAGTGATGGGAGCTAAAATGATGTTCCGTCACTCGGCAGTCTGGACAGACGTCAGTGCGTTTATACCTTACTGACAGGAAGTAGAAAGACCGAAATAATACATCTGAGTGATCTCAGAGTTAACCTCTTATTCACCCTGTTGCCTCTGGAAAGAGTGCCGTCGTTAAACTTATGAATGAGCACAGAAATCAATTTAAATTATAGCCACAAGAAGCAAAACGGTGACCAGGCTCGAGTCTCAAAACTGTGATTTGAAAGTTTATAGTGAATTCATTGTTAAAGAGTTAAATCTCCTCCTCAATTAAAAAAATGAAGAAATCAAACAGCCTCTCCTGATGATCGAGACTTTCACTTGTGATTTGTTGAGTTTATGCTGCGAATGTCAGTTGAAATAATAATAATAATAACAATAATAATAATAATTATGATGTGTAGTCCCATTCAGTGACGACTGATCTGAACATTTTAGAGCATAAATTTCAAATGCAGAAGCATAAGTTACTGATTTGTGTGCATTAATTCGAATCAGAACCACAACAACTGCTACAAATTAATCAGGAAGCACTTCAGAGCTTTTCCACCAAACAAAACTGTTTGGCAGTTTGTGGCAGTAAATAGTTTGACAGAAATGTCTCTGACAGATAATAAAACATGTCATCAGCCAATCCAACGTTATCACCACAAAAACCTGTTGGCTTCAATTAGTAGTTAGCACTAAAATCATTTCACAATATCCAATGTTGTTTTTTACAACTTCTGTGTGACAAAAGTGAGCCATTAGTAGGTTTAATTATGCCAGTTGCATCATAATGTGTTTGACAAATGTGCCTCCATTACATAATTTTATAATTTATTACATGATGTCTTCAGGGCCCAAAATAATTGCTTTTACAAGTGTAAACACTGTTGCGTGGTGAGTGCAATTTCCATTCAGCTTTTTGTATTCAATAATGTAAATACATGGAAAACAAGATGAAAAGGAATCCCAGCGCTTAAAGTGAGACAAAAAAGAAAGTAGAAATAAGAAACAAACCTGAGATGTATACATGGAAAGACAGAGAAGAAGAGCAGAGTGAAGTGAGTTCACTGTTATCTCTTTAAGTTCCTCTGGAGTGAGAATATTGATCGACTGTGAGACTGACGGACAGATCCAGAGTTGATCTCAAACCCACATCTCCAGTCCACGGTGGGCTCCTCGTCCTGCTGAGACGCCGTCCCCGACGCCCCCTCAGGCTCTATTTCTGTAGCGTCACATTATCCTCCCGCTATAAATCATTTGGACACAGCTGGTGAAATGAACATGACTTAGCACTCTGCGCTATTCTCGAGGAATGCCAACAAGTGTCTGAATCAAAGCCAACACCACTTCTTCCCATACCAACACGCATAGCTAAGTAATGAGCCACTCGAGAACTCGTTTCACAGGGATTTTACAACAGCCGAGAGCAGTTGTCAGGCTGCTCTTCTCTTTTAAAATGCATGTAGAGCAGCGAGGCTCTCCAGGAGGAAGTAAACAGCATTCAGCTCACAGGATGTTAAACCTCTCCGTTAAAAGCAATCACAATCAACATCTAAAGAAATGTTCAGGTAACAGGACTCGACATTGACACTGACATTGAAAGCGGTACATGCACAGTTGAAAAGTTGTGAGACATCATGTAGATCATGAGATGTTAAAACTCTCGTTTGAAACGAATACCAGTGAATTCACCTTGAAAATAATGTGAAACCAGAACTGACACGAACCTCAAAAAGCAGTATTCTTACAATGACAAGAAAACTTATCTTAACACTTCTCATACTTCCATGATACATAGTAATTTCATTATTGTTATATTTTAGATATCTATTTTCAAGAACTCCAAATGGATGAGAAACAATCATGAAGAAATGTAGTTTAAAAGTATATTAAATATCAATCTTATTAATCTCTCACAAACCCTACGTGGGATCAGTCCCCAAGGTTTAGAGACTATAATGTAAACAAACTGAATTCAGACATTTTGACTGAAACATGACACATAAACTTGAGTGAAATCACACTGACCCCACTGATCACAGATGTTGTACTGAAACCAGTACTGATGAACCACAGGATATTAAAACTGCACGCAATGCTGAAGCTACATATGAAATTCTGTGAAGGAGCATTTAGACTATGAGACTGCAAACTCTCCATGGGAAACAACACAACTAAAAGTCTTAAAAAAACAGAATGGAGGCTTGGAAGCCTCTTAACATCTGATGTATGAGTTAGGAAAGGTTTTGTTGGGGATAAAGAGATCTAAGGCAGTCCAGAAAAGGTTAAGTAGCTTTTATTCCCTTTGGCTTTTCATTATAAAAAGTTCAACTGTGTCTGACACATTTTTCCTCCACACTAAAGAAACTCTCCTCAGCAATATTTAGACTTTGTGGCATGAAAAGCTCTCCACTGAAATAAATAGAACGCTGGCATTTTCCATAATGACATGTAGACCATGAGCCTGCCGAACACAGAGCACTGAAAGCTGCCTAATACTAAAAACTAACTTTTCCGAAACACCAGGGACACCATCAGAGACTAAACTGAAACAAAGAGCTGTTAAATTAGAACAAATGCCAATGCAGTTCTTTATGTAGTTGATGTGCCACCAGAAGTTTCCAATGAAAACATGAAAAAGCAATGAAATGTTCCATAATAACATTTAAACCACACGATGAGAGAGTGTATTGGATGCATCTGTAAATTCAGTTTGCCCCTTTTGACCTTATACCTTTTTTCTTGAAGTTGTTTTTCCCCCACAGTATGTATGTCCAACATGCAATTTGATGTTTTAGGTTATTTTAAGTGAGCTATTGCAAACCAACCAGGCTGACTAATGAACAGCACAGTATATACATGAAATGTCAGACTGGACTCTGTGGCTCTACTTTGTCTCTTTTTCTATGAGGAAGTAGTGATGTGATTGAACTGATTCACTAAGGGCCTTTTCACACCCGAGAGTCTGAACCAAGGTTTGTGTTTTTGTTTTGGTACCTTGTCTACATTTGATCTGGTCAGTTTTGGTTTCACGTTGCAATTATGCAAGCGCTCCAAAGAACGATACACGACATACCTACGTCCTGTCGTCGTCACCCACGTTAGCTGCGTCTCCCTATACTGGTAATTGATTGGTTTGTTGACGGGCGTGCGTCTGACATCGGCGTGTTGTCAGTTCAGCGGGTCGCCTTCTATCTCAGTTTGAATGAATGGAGAAAAAATGAATGAACAGATTCATTTCATTGCCACTATAATAAGAATTAGAATTAAACATTTGGTCTCCTCCTCTCCCCACGTGCTACCGCGGCTCTATTTGTTTTGTTGCATTCTGACAACGACCAGCCAGAACTTCCTGTAATTGGTCCGAACCATCCAAACAGTGTTTTGGGACCAGAAACGAACCAAACCATGGTTCAGTTTCACCTGGACCACCTCTTTTCGCACCAAGGTACAGCTGTTTGGACTATTGTCCAAGGGAGGTTTCACACATGTAATTTTGATTTGGATGGAACAGAAATGTCCGAAAGTCTGGACCAAACTAGGTAGGTGAGAAAGGGCCCTAAATACAGCTGAAGAAGGGTCTTCTGTAAATAGAAACCCTTCACTGCTGCTTAATAAAGCTCCTGAAAACTTAGTTTGAAATAATTCCTCTATATGACATTAAATGTTAAAACAAAAAACAGCCTTGCACCAGTAAGAGTCATTTTTGCTTTGCTCTATTCGCTTAGATTCGACCACCTGACTGTCTGTTATTCCACCACAAATTATCAATGAACACACTGTACAGATGTTAGTTGTAGCTAGCTGGCAAAGAGTGCCTGTCTTACAGTATGCTCCTCTGACAGCTCATCATCTGACTAACATCAAAACTTACCTGGGACCCTTTTTATCTTGTTTTATATCTTGTGTTTTGGATTTACTTACTTTTATTTGTTTTTTATTTATTGAAAGGTGCTATATAAATAAAGTTCTGATCATTATTATATTTTACTTTGTGTTATTTTTCTCCAGTTTCTCATTTTTTCTTCTTGTCTCTGTACATTCACGAATTGGAGCCACAAATTCTTGTTACAAACTCAAAGTTTTAACAAAACTTTTCAACTTCAAACTTTAATTTTCAATCACATTTTTGCCTCAATCTGTGCTGCAGAGGGTGAATTTTCATCTGTTCATGTCCACTCGTCTGCTTGCATTGACTGTATATTCAGTCCTGCTGTCTCTAATATTAGTTCTGCTTTTGGTCTGATCGATCTTAACACTCAGCCTGTTCTGAAAACAACTATTTATAGCACGTCTAGCTAACACATGTAGTGTTAGTCCAGGTTGTTCTACGGTGGTTCGAGTTTGTAACATGCCGACTCTGAACAGGAATGTTGATGAATGTTTTTCTTGGTTACTTTGAACAAGTCTATCAGGATCAAGCTGCTGTGAACACTCATCAGCAGACTAACAGAGTGTGTGTGTGTGTGTGTGTGTGTCCTTATAAGTGCTTGGTAATCAGGATGGTTTAGATGTTCTAATGATAACACATTGGAGATGACTCTGTTATTAATGTGACCAAATGTGGTGATCAAAGTGCCACACACACACACACACACACACACACACACACAGTTACCGCTCGGCTGTGATCAAAGCGTTGGTTCGTAGCCAGCCTGGTCTGTGCTGTGATGCTAACAGCTAGGCGACCCGCCTCGATAGTTTAGCTGCTATTTCAGGAGCTGCTGTGTCACTGATGAGACATTAAAACAGAATCAAAGCCAGGGGGATTTTCTCCGCCCGTCTCATGGAAACACTGATAGCACCACACTGACCTTAAGTTAAAGCAGACGACTTCATAACTTCATCCAAAAATCCTTCAACTCTCTGTCCTGAGCTCTGATTCCTCCGGTCGAGCGCGAGTAGTGACCTCTGACCTCAGACATTTCTTTTGGCTGCCTGTAATGTTGACGTTAAAGGTCACTCTTCTGTTGTAAACACTGTATGTGCTCGAGTTCACGTTGCGATACAACAACATAACAAAGAGTCTTCCATCATTGGTCTTATACAGTTTGTACTTAAACTAGACTCACATCATGTGACCATTCAAGCGTCGTCCAATTGGGCTAATTCAGATTTAAGAACCCGTCTTGTCAATCAGTCTTTTCTTTTATGTCTTCACACAAGATGAACTCTGAGTTTCAAACGCTTGGATCACTTCAACAGCTTCATCGGCTAACCTTAGCATGTTAGCACACATTAGCTACAGACTTTTAATTAATTCATATAACTCCATGATAGAAGCCAATGCTTGTTCAACAAAGATCTAAAATTAGCTCAGAGTAGATTAGTTTAGATTAGATTTGATTAGATTAAGCTGCGACAGGCTCGATACGGCTAAATTTAAACACTAGGCTACACTAGATTACCTTAAATTAAAACAGATTAGGCTATTTTAGGTGAGATTATATTACATTAGATACATTAGACGAGATTTGACTGCTGGATTAGATAAAGATACATTAAATTATGATAGAGTACATTGGATTTGACGATATTATTTTAGTTTGGTTTAGGCTAGAATGGGATAAACTCAGATTAGATTACCATAGACTAAATTAAACTAAGAATTAGACTATATTAGAATAGGTTAGATTAGGCTAGGCTAGATTAAGATAGACTGGGATAGACAAAATTAGATTAGACGAGAGAAGAGTCAGCTAGATTAGATTAGATTAGACCAGGCCAAATTCAACAAAGGAAGTATAGACTGGAGACTAGGATAGACTAAATTGTACTTGACATGATTAGAATGATTTAGATAAAGTTAGGATTAACTAGATTAGATTAGATTAGGCGTGATGAGATTAGATTACAATGGATTTGATACTTTCTGGTCTGTTCAAGTGTATCAGTGGATTAAAGTACAAGCAGGTTGAAAAAGGAGAGCATGCCACAGAGGTCAAAGGTCATATTCTGATTCTTGATGATGTGTCCATGTGGTGCACATCTTGTCACCTAGTAGATGATTAATTCTAAAATAATTATTAATGATCTATTTTTATATATTAGGAATGTTATTCGGTCCATTGAGACACAGAGGCTGATTCAAACCTACAGTATGTTCAGTCGAGTCTTGATGAACACAAAAAGTTCACAAACACACACACACGGTTCTTTCGTCTCCCAACAGAGATGGCACAAAACAATCTCCCCCGGCAACCAGCACTTTGATACGGTTGCTATAGCGATGCTAAGTACTCTCTTCCTCCCGGACTCGAGTTTACCTGAGTGTTATAATTAGAGGTGTGTGCGTGTGCGCGTGTGTGCAGGAGGTCATAGGGAACAGAACTGAATGGCAGGGGGAACATGAAGTGAATACACACACACAGAAATCCCCAGGATATCTCCCAGAATAGCCCCAGCATGTTTGTTTGTCTTTAAATGAGTCTGTCTGCCTGCCTGCCTGTCTGTCCATCTCTGTCTGTCTCTGTTTCTTTCTGTCTTTCTCTCAAAGTATTTAATCACTTATGAAACCACAAGTATTGTAAATATACTTATACTTCATCTTTAAAAACCTATTGTCTCAATCGTCGTCTCATGATGAGCGATTGAGTCCTACATGACCACAAAGTTTCTTTGTCAAAGTTTTGTTGATGACAGATTTCTGTATTTGTGTCTGTGGCCTTCTCACTGGAAAAAGGTGATGTCACATATTTCCCTTCACCAATCAGGATTCAGCAACATTTGAATAAGATGACATTTGTGGGGATGTTTGCCGATGTTGCTATGCTACTGTCAAACAAACCTGATCAAACCACACCTACACAGTCCTGATGAAGCAGATTAGTTTTGAGTCTTGGACTGTTAAACTCTCTTAGATTAATAATATTTAAGGATGTTTTTTATTTAGTTGTGAATATTTAATGTTATAGAGGAATAATATTTGAAACCAAGTTTTTAGGGACTTTAAGTTGATTTTTTTCAATACCAGTGCCATTATGGTTACCAAAACTCTTTTTAACTGTAACAAAATAAGCAGAACAACAGAATTAAATGAACAAAAACTAAGCATAGCGTTAGTTCAGGCAGAGTATTGACGTTATATTAGCTGATCGGCATCGGCTGTTTGCAGTACGCTTATCAATCATTGGCTCATTCACAGCTGTGTGGCTGGCAGCATCCAGTCACATTTAAGCAGGTGTACAGCGAATACATTATACCCTCTGCTGATCACGCTCATGACCACGCTGTTTGCTGCCACAGCGACCCCCTCCACCCCAACCTCCATCTATGTGGTATTTCATATTGTTGATTTTAGTAAGATTTAATGTTCATGTTTATTTTGGGGGATTTGAGCTCTCTGAGCAGAATCCTCAGATTCTTTGAGAGCTCCCTCAAACAGCAGAGCCTTTTCAAATCTAATCCTTGATGCAAATGTCTCTGACAGAAGTCTGATTTAAATCCATAAATACATAAACTAAAGAATACTGTAAGTGAATAACATCAAGCTCACATACTCGCATGTATTGAAGTTTGAACTTTTAAACATGAACCTTAACAGAACTTTGAATAAACAAAAGCCACTGTGAGATTTTGAAGGAACATTTCTCATGACTTTTACTTTGATAAGGAATTTCTCTCGTCAGTGTGCAAACCTTGAACGTGTGAGTTGGTTAATCTGGCGTTGCATGGAAAAGAAAAACTACTACCCAAGTACACTTTTTTGTAGAGTGTAAGTGATCAGTGAAGCCCCTGTTTTGGTCACAGTGTTGGTTGTCAGTGGAGGTCCGGACAGATTCTGCTGAAGAGTCCTTATGGGTCAAGACAAAGTTTCTTAAACAGTTTTCTCTGACGTGTTTGCTTTTGAAAAATGACACTCTGCTGTATTTTTATTATGTATTATGTTTTCGGGTTGTCCGTCCGTCCCATTCTCGTGAACATGATATCTCAGGAACACCTTGAGGGAATTTATTCAAATTTGGCACAAACGTTCACTTGGACTGAAGGATGAACTGATTAGAATTTTACTGTGGCCTCAAAAAACACGTTTTTGGCCATAACTCAAGAATTCATACGCCAATTATTTAAAAAAAATCACTCAAATGTCAAATATTTATATTAATGACTAATATAAATGGACACACTAATCTTGTTATTGATTTGGACCCCGAGGTACTTGTATGAGTCCACCGTCTTCACTTCCTCTCCCTGGATGAGAACCAGGACAGGGGGCCTCCTGCTCCTCTGGTAGTCCACCACAAGCTCATTGGTTTTGCTGATATTGATCTTCAGGTGATTGTCATTGCACCATGTGACGAAGCTCTCTGTCAGTCCTCTGTACTCTGTAAAAGTAGTCTCTAAGTGAAGACAGCATGTTTTCACCAAAAAATACACTTAATACCTTTTTATTAAATTCCTTCAAAGTGTTCACTACATATATGAGTCTGGACAGACATGGGTGTAAACTGCAACTTGACTGGTTGGTGGGGCAGTAATTCTGGTTAATGTCTTTTCAAACACTTTTCCATTGTGGCTGTATTCTCAAAATGAAACTAAATTTGGCGTATGTGAGTCTTTGTGTCGCCAAACTGTACCAGCAATCTGTCAGATGAGTGTGAGTGTGTGTGTGTGTGTGTGTGTGTGTGTTTAAGGGGCTTGAGGACATAAAGACAGCGTGTGAGAGGTTTGGAAAACGCAGACAGGAGGCTGAGTGTGTGTGGGGGGGTGATGTAGGTGTGTAAGTGCTGGGCTGAGGGGCCCCCTTTAGTGAGAGTGGGGGGTCTGAAGTGGCGTCCCTCCATTAACACAGACAGAGGTGTGTGTGAGAGATAACTGCCGGCTCTCACACTCAGACACCTCACACACACACACACACACACACACATGTGCTATACACTACACTCAGCCTCCTGTCTGCGTTTTCCAAACCTCTCACACACTCTCTTTACATCCTCAAGCCCCTTAAACACACAAACACACACACTCAGTCAAGCCATCAGACACACTTCACATCCACTCTCCCCACTCACATGCCACCATGTTGACTCACTTGCCACGAGATGGGTGGATGGATGGATGGAAGTGGAGGTATGACACACACATCACGTTCAGTGTGTGTGTGTGTGTGTGTGTGAGACGTGGTGGCCTTGCTCAGGGTTGGTGTCAGTCTAACTGGCATCAAGATGACTGGCTTTACGTGACGACTGGTTAGTCATATCTCCTGAGTGTGTGTGTGATGACTTCATCCCCAGTGTTATCAGTGTAACTGTCCACAGTGTGTGTGTGTGTGTGTGTGTGTTGTGTTGATTTTTTCCTCCACTCATCGCTCAATTTAAACTGTAATGTTTGTAATATCAGCTGCTCGGAAGTTTCTCAGTTGCTGTCAGCCAATGATGTAAATATTAAGGTAACAGCAACTGCGTGCTCTTTTTTATTCAATCAACATCGATTGTTGTTACCGTAATGTTTGTATCAGCAGCTCCATTTCATTTTGTTATCAGATTCAAATTACATAACTGTACCGTAAAGCTTAAATCAGCTGCCAGTTAGACTTTTTAACTATGTTAACATTGATTACTGCTACCATAGTGTTTGGACAAGCAGCTACTCAGCTTTTTATTATAACATTACACATTTGCATGACACACACTTGTTTTTACCATAATGGCTGGATAAGAAGCCCCCTGGCACTTTTGTATTGGGTTGTATTAATAACCAGTAATGTTCGGGGGAGCAGATACGTGTTGATACATTGATATTAGATTGATATTATAAACTGTTACTGTAAACTAAACTGACATCAGTTGCTCTTGCTGTACTGCAGGTACTATAAGCTTTTGTCATCAGTAATACTTGCTACTTGAAATATTTATTATGTAATTAAAATTGATTGTTGTTGCTGTTACTGTAATGCTTGGATCAGCAGTTTGTACTCAAGTGTTCTTTCTCTGGTTTCTTACCGTAATGTTTGGATAAGCAGTGCAGTGAGTTACAATATTTTATTGTATTAAAATTGATTGTTGTTACTGTAATGCTTTTTAATTATAGATTATTGGTTGTCTTTTGCTGTGGGGCTGTACCTTTACTATAGTATTTACTGTATATGACCAGCTACTGCATGGTAAAATTACTTAGCGTGTTGCTATGCGGTGTTATTTCGCAGCCTGATTCCTTTTGCAATGACACAAGCAAGGAACATGGTTTTTCCAGTGGCTGTTGGTTTCACAATGTTAGTTAGTTGGAGATTTAAATGGCATGAAATTGACTGCTCCAGCTGAATGCTTCAAAGGTCAACTGCTGAGCTTTGTGATAGCAGATTCATACTCAGTGCTGCTTTTGTATTGTATTGTATTAAAAGCTAATACGGCTTTTGCTGTTAGCTATAAGATAAGATGGAACTTCTGAAGGACATATTTGTGCCAAAGCTGCTCTTTACACAAATATACATACTATATATAGTACTGTATATACTGTATATGCATAGTGAAATAAAGAAAAAGTATAATATATACCGTGTGTATATAAAGGGGGGTTCAAAGCATAGATGACAGTGTAATGCATGAATGAAAGTGCAGGGTATTGGTTGCAATGTTATACATAATTAAAGTAATAATAACAAGCAATGGAAATAAATTATATATGCATTATTTCCTATTTATAAGAATAATTCTAAAATTAGCTGCCATTACTACAATGCTTGTTAAAAACATTTGAAAGTGGATCAGCATCAGTTGCGCATACTGTAGTGTTGTATTTTCATTAATTACAGAAAAACTACCACAGCCACTCTGAGGTAATTGTGTTTTCACTACAGTCTTCGGCATCTGTGAAAATATTTATTACCATAGTCTAATATTTGCTTCAGAAACCAAAAATAAGATTTGATTTGTGAAAGACTAATACATTAAATATTAAGGCCTTATTTATTGGCTCATCATCTGCTGATTTTACCATTTATATAACTGCAGCTTTTTAATTCAATTGCATATGAAACTTTTGTTCCTGTAATATTTTCATTGGTTTAAAGAAGTCTTGAGTTCATTTATAGATATTATAAAATGAATAAAATTATTAAAAGCCAAACCATATGACATAATAAAAAATTGCTCTGATTATTGATCATGTACAAATGTACAGTAATTGCCAGTATCTGCTGTTCCCATGCTATATGTACCCTGCTTTTATTATCAAGTATTTTAAAAGACAATACCATCATTTTAGTGTAGAAGTAAAAACTGAATGTAACTGATTTTTCGCCACATGTTTTATTCCATCTTTTCCTTTCACATAGCTGTATTATGTAAACCTTTATATAACTGGGTAGTTTATTTACACGTGTCCTTAATGAGTTACCATTACCAGCT
This sequence comes from Oplegnathus fasciatus, assembly GCA_003416845.1. Classification (NCBI taxonomy): domain Eukaryota; kingdom Metazoa; phylum Chordata; class Actinopteri; order Centrarchiformes; family Oplegnathidae; genus Oplegnathus; species Oplegnathus fasciatus. The sequence continues at coordinate 197,265 of NTHP01000477.1, forward strand.
CCCACCAATTGCTGTGTAGTAAGGTGATAATAAATACAGGCTTGTTGGCCAGTGATGAGTCAGTGCGAGCTGCTGCTTAAAAGCATCCCAGCTGTTGCGGCGGCCCGGCGGGGGCGGTGCCAGCCGGGACAGGTCACCGCAGTGGGCTTGAGGCCGCAGGGTTGTCGGTTTGAATCCCCAGATAGCGTCTGCACAGTGGCAACCTTTTCTGTGACTCAGCATGAAACTCCTCTGTGACTCAGAGTTTTGTTCAACCAGAGGTTTGTTCATGCTGCGGTGTTCGTGATTCTGTTAGTGTCATCCTCTTCTTCATGCATCATAACTCCTCCACTAACTCCAAGCCTATAGTTTTACACTTTACAAAACTACACTTCTACAAGTTTTGTTTCTTTGGTTGCAGCTGTTATGGGAAAGTTAACATCCCACACTTTTTGTACTGGACTTGATTTACTTGGAGACTTTATGAATTTACTATTCTTCTTGTATTAAAGTTCATACAGTTTCACAGGACAAAGTCTTTCGTTCAAATCTACACATCAAGCTGTCACGATTATCTCCCAAAACCTCTAAAATGTAATGGGTCTCCATGCTGAATGGTTAGATCAAAGCTCTTGTGATTTACACTGGAGACTTAGGATTAATTTGGTCCATTGTGCTATGAAGTTTGAATTTACAGATGAATTTGCAGATTTTCATATAATTTAAGTGCGTACAGACAACCTCTGTGGTTACTGCAAATCAGAGAGAAACCCTGGGTCGTGCTATCCACTGTGAATTGGTCTTTTGCTGTATTTTTGCATTTGGTCAATTTACCAACCAATTACAAACAAAACTAACCAAAAATCATGCAAATACCATGTTTATTGGGCATTTTTGGCAACTTCCACGTCAAGGTGTGTTCAGACAAAAGGCAAAAGAAACTGTAGAAGCAGCACAAAAAAATGGGAAGTCGCAAATTTGTTCTATGTGGTGCAAGCGGAGCTACAGACATGTTCCTGCAAGTTGACAATGTTTTAACTTGAGTGAAATATTGGTACTTATCCTGAGTCTTTATGAATCAACTTCACAAACATACAGAGGAGAGAGGAAGAAACTAACGCAAAGAACAAGGGATGTCCTGATCAAGTTTTTTAGTCCCAATTCTGATCTGAGTCCTTTAACATTGGGTATCTACAGATACTGTGTCTGAACCTTCTAAATTCAGCCTACCTTATTTTTCAGGAGCTACTTGATCCAAATACTGAAGGTCCTGATTCAAAACTATTAAATAGATTATTGATATGATATTGAGGAAAGTTTAACTGAGAGAATGCGACTCCTGACATTGATGTGACGCAATCAGAGAGAATATGCATCACTCTGTTGGAGCTGTTGGAGTTGTTGGGATTATAGAAACACTCAGTCCACTTGTAGTTACAGTACAGAGTGATGCTTCTTTTACTTCATAGACAATCTTTGGCTGAGTACAGACATCGGATTGCTGAGAGCAAGCCGTCAAGTTACTCACGGAATTAACATTAATTAGTGACAGCTGATATGCTTTACCGCCAGCGATGTTTGTCATTTTGACCGGCGAAAGTGACGGTCAGCGCAGGCTAAAAATAAGAAGCCACCAGCTGAATGTTTTGTACACTGCTCTTTGCGAATAAGGGAGGAGAGATAACAAATTCGTTATCATCATAGCTGAAGTTTCTGCGTCCATTGCTAGCTACAGCTAACAAAGTTGGTGCATTGGCTGTTTGTCTGCGAAAATTGGCTTCACCGTCTGTCTGAACACGTTGTCAGAGATTCAAATAAAATCTGACCTCAGTCTTTGTAACTTTATCACAGCGTCACAACAAATGCTTACGAGGTCTAACACCTCACAGTCCTCACACTGAACACCTCCATCACAGCTGTGCTGCACCGTTTCCTCTATTTTTTAAAAATCATGTTGTTTTATGTTGCTTTTATGTCACATTGTGGACAATAAAGTTCCTGACTGACAAATATCATGTAAGCAAGACAAGCAGCAGGAGTACCCTGTTAGAGGTACAGTATGTGAAAGCCACATGGATTCAGACCAAGGTCACATATTAAATATCACATATAATAGATCAGATATTTATAAGAATAAGGACCACATACTGAATGGCCCAAATCAGAATTGGAAAATGTCAGAAGAATTTTGTCCTGTTCTCCATTTAGAATAACTGAGCCTTCCTTATACAATCATCTGCAGGTCAAAGGATTATTTTCAGGTTGCTGTAACCTCAGACCTTTGACCTTGTTGCTGTTGGCTTCTAATAACGTTGGTTGAAGCTGGTTCCAGTGCGTCTGTCTGTTGTTGTGGGCAGATGCAGCAGCTCATCATCTCAGCTGTAAACAGCAGCAGCCCTCCCTCCACCGATGACCAGCATGCCACCGATGGGACTGCTGTGTATCAGTGGATCAGATGTGACTGCGTGGGCGGCGATGAATGTGATAGGATATGAATGTGGAATATCAATTATGATGAATGCCGTCCCCGCGTTATCTGTTCCGTCTCCGCGGTGACACATGTGGGTGGGTCTCGGTCACACGGCGATAACAAGCCTTCAGCCGTAAACACTGATGAGGAAACAGAGCTGGTGTTTGTGTAAGGAATAGATGTCTGGATGGATGGATGGATGGAAAGATAGATGGATAGACAGATAGATGCTGTTTTGAAATTTATGATTTACAGCTTTCAAAGTGTTCCTACACCCACTTTCTGTACAAACCTGTGGTGTTACATTTTCCAAATCACAGATTTAAGAGAAACAGTAGTTATAGTTATATAACCACCCACCTCCTGATTACTTGATGATTGTTTTGCACATTTAAAATCCTTAAAACCACATCCTCAAAATCCACTGGCCTTCAATTCCTAAGGACAAAAAAATATGCACATATTGGCAGCTTTTCACATATAAAACAACACATGGTCTGGTGTACGTGTATTTGCGTTGCAGAAAGTGCCCAGATGGATTTGACTGTCTGAAGACGGGAAGGAACCCCAACTACGGCTATACCAGCTTCGACACCTTTGGGTGGGCCTTTCTGTCCTTGTTTCGCCTGATGACACAAGACTACTGGGAAAATCTCTACCACCAGGTAATGTTTATGTAAAGGGCTAGGTTTGGTTTAGGGAAGTGAGGGGGACACAGTGAAAACGATCAAAAAGAGTTTCAATCAATGATGCTTTCTATGATGATGATGTAAGTTCGAGAAAACAATGTCATCACAAACGCTGTTTAGTAGTTGTTCTGGAGGTTTCGATCGTATCACATGACATTCATCAGAAGATGAATTTTGCCCAGTTGTCATGAATTGATAATGTGCAAATTTTAACTTTATCTGAGCAGTTCAACGTTTTCTCATCCACGTTGGCTGAAAAGCTGAGGTTCAAAGTTAATTCTTAACCTATGAAACAGTAGTTGAAAAACCAATCGTATCACAGCTTTTGATCATATCACAAGACCAAGAGTTCACTTTTGACTTCAGCTTTTAAGGCAACACGGGAAACCCTGAAAATGCTCAGAAAAATGGAAATTTGAACATCCACAAATCCGTGACAACCGGGCAAACGCCATCTGCTGATGAAGATCATGTGATATGATCGAAAACTCCGGAATGGCTGTTAAATGGACTTGGTCGTGAGATTGTTCTCTCACTTTCTGTTTTCAGTGTTTAAGCCTCAACATTTAAGGTTGTTTCATGGACAAATTATGCTGTAATTACACCTTTTAGTCAAAAGAAATTTGTTCTTTAGTGCCTCATCTTTGATTAATGATCAATTCTATTGTCTTATTATGAGAATATAAACTGTAAATCTAACTGAATTGAAACTGGGGGGTGGTCCACAGAACACAAGCTCCTGAAGCTCGTTGCTGTGAGCACAGAGTAATAATTGAAGGCAATCCTGATTTGGTGTGTGTGTGTGTGTGTCTGCAGACGCTGCGTTCGGCCGGTAAGACCTACATGGTGTTTTTCGTGGTGGTGATCTTCCTGGGCTCCTTCTACCTGGTCAATCTAATCCTGGCTGTGGTCGCCATGGCGTACGAGGAGCAGAACCAGGCGACCATCGCCGAGGCCTGCCAGAAAGAACGAGAGTTCCAGGTGGCCATGGAGAGGCTCAAGAAGGAGCAACAGGTAAAACCTTGAGAATAAACCCATTTTGTCTTCAGTTTGAACTTGGCTTCCTACCCTGCTCCTGGCCTGGACTTAATGATGGTCTGCTACTCAGTTTTGGAATGAAACACGAGTGTCTTACAGTAGGATATAACTATAATTCTATGGGTTTTCTATACAGCTACTGAAGAATTATCATAGGATTACTATGGCTGTATAGTCGATAGTGTTGTTAACTTTTAGCCCTCTGATCCATAAATTCTACTCTTCTCAATATCGGATGATTTTGAACATGACTGTAGTGGAAATTGTTGCATTACCACGAAATAAGGTAAAAGAAATTCCTATTAGGTTACACCACTTCATCCATACCATCTGCCATGTTCCAGTGTACAAAATAAAGCAGCAAAGGCAAAGTGAAATAATGACAGACTTACCTTCTGTTTTACCTTCTGCTGTTCTTCATTCTTATTTATGTATGAATATGTATTAATGTATGAATATTTATCATTCATGTCAGCTGTAAATCCATAAATTCCTTTATTTATTTTCTGTTTATATGTTGTTTACTGGATCTTAAAAGAGTTTGTTGTGTTTTATCTGACTACCTTTTAAAGACGCTCTATATCTCTTCCACCAGGTTGCCGCCCAGAAAGTTCTCGACTCGGACTCGATGATGTCACCAGAACTCTCGCCGTTTGGTCTGCCATTGGACAGCATGGAGGAGCGGAGGCGGAGTCAAGCGCTGATGGGAGTGGCCGATGTTGAGGCGAACCTATCAGAGGAAAAGCTGCTGCAGGTGGACATGACAGACGGGGGAAAGGTAAGGGAAGAAGAATCTGGATGTACGCCCTTTCATTTTGTTTGTCAAAGTAACATTTCCCAAGACAAAAACCAACATTTTCTACATTGTCTACCAGCCCCTCCACCCCCTCCTCGCTCGCTCCTTCTCCACAAGGACACGGCGAAGCAGTCAGGTCTCCTCCATCTTTAACTTCCGTCTGAGGAGCCGGGGGTCCGAGGGAGAGATGGCTGACGACGAGTACAGCGTCCCAGGTGATGTGGTGGAGGGTGTCGGGGGTCGAACCTATAGTGGTGGGACCTTCAGTGGCATCCTGCCCCACCCATGGCCCAAACGGCGACCAAGCACCTACAGCAATGCCAGCAGGAGCTCCCAGGTGATTACATTGAGATTAGACTGAGACAAGATATATAAATATAATGAAATGTTATGAGATTAAATGAGATATCTCAATGTAAATTCAACTGGGAATAGAATAGACTGGATTACACTCTTGTTGGGTGAAATGGATAAGATTACATTTGTTAAACAAAATGGGATTTGTTGAGACAAAATAAAATGATATCAGATTAGATCAGATAAAATGACATGAGATTAAACTTTGTGGATGAGATTAGATGAGATGGCATTAGCTGAGATGATATTTTATACCATAACGACATGAATTAGATTTTGTTAAATGAGAGGAGATGAGATTCGATGATGTGGGATTAGATTTTTTTAGGTGATATGAGATTTGTCTAGTTTAGATTAGATGAGATAAAATGGCATGAGATTAAAACTATGCTAGATGAGACTAAATTAGTTGAGAATGAAATCAGATGAATGGTATGAGATTAGACTTTTTTGGGGATGAGATGGGTTTAGATGAGATGAAATGGCATGAGATCAGGCTTTGTTAGGTGATATGAGATTAGCTGAGGATAGAATTAAATAAGATTAGATCAGAATTTTAGACTTTGTTGGATGAGATTAAAAGAAGATTACACACTGTAGGCTGCACTGTTAAATGGAATGAGATTAGACTTTGGTGGATGGACTAGCTGAGATGAGATTTTATCTGCTGAGATTCTGATAAAGATCAAAAGAAATTCGTTGAGATCAAATGAGATCAGATCAGATAACATTAGATCTTTTTATTTCATTTAGATGGGAGGACGCTACTTTGGATTAGATTTTTTCTGTTGAGATGAGAGGAGACCAGTTTAGATTCGATGCTTTTAAATGGTATGATATTAAAATTAAATAAAATCATATTTGCGGATGAGATCAAATCTGATTAGATCAGCATACTTTTTTATATTGAGTGAGAGGAGACCAAGCTGTTAAATTAGACAAGTTAACGTGGCAGGGATTTAGACTTTTTTGTGGATGAGATTAGTTGCATGAAATTAGTTTTGTGGAGATCAAATGACATGAGATACGTCATAGATGAGATGAGTTGAAAAAAGAAGAGCTGGGTTAAAATGTGATGGGATGAAGTGGACTGACAATATACTTTGAGATGTGAGTGGATGAGATGAGGTAAAATGGCATGAGACTAGACTTTGTTAAATGAGATAAGATGAGATCAGATAATATGGCATGCGTTGGGGCTTTGAGGTGAGAAAGGACATGGTCTTTGGGGAATAATTCAGTGTGTAGATGGAACCAAACAACCAAAACTTATAAAATTTAACCAATAGGAATAACAAGAAGAAAATGAAAGATGCCAAATCTCTGTGGTGTTCATAAAAGGCCTCCATACACATTCTTATTTCATCCCTCTGTGTGTGTTTCCAGGTATTTTATCCAACTCTAAACGTCAACGGGAAGCTGTTTGTTGCCATGGACCAGAACGGGGTTTCCCCACCACCGCTGCAGGGGCAGCTGCCTGCCTGCACCATGGAGAAGGTCAAGGAGGAGAGTGTGAGTACTGTGTCCTGGATGTGTGTGTGTGTGTGTGTGTCCGTCGCAGTGGAAACAATGGTGGAGCCTGCAGCCATCCAACACTCAGACATGTGAATTATGAATCAGCGCTTTGCATAACTCCACTCTGATATCATGGGCTAAAGAGACATACACACACACTCATATCTACCATCTCAGATAACAAAGCTGTGGTATTCCCCCCATCTGAACACACACTCAAACACACACCACATACCCAGCACACATAGTGCCACTGCTATGGCATCATGAGCTAAAGCCACACATACTAGCACAGGCACGTTACTGAGGTGTCCTTCCTTTACGCACACACTTGCACACAACACACACATACCAATGCTAGGAAATGACCAGTACTGCTGCTGGTATCAGACTATTTCCAAAAACTACACACACAACTTGAGTTTTTGCTTTTTTTTGCAAATTCACTACATTCACAAATTGCTGATTTAGTTTTGATTTCAGTAGCTTCAGGTTCTTCAAAGTCACCTGTTAATATGGAATCATTTATGAGCAAAGACTGAAAAAACATGAACATAAGATCCGTTTGGTCCGTCACAGGTTGGAGAAGGGATGTTTTGAATCCTAAGTTTCGGTTAGTTACTGGAAATTCCAGATTTGGGTAAAGGAAAGGGGAGTCTGATTGGAGCTGAGGTTGGACGAGCAAGTGACACTAAAATGCCAGTTCCTACTGGTACTTAAATGTAGGAACAAGGGAGAAACAATTGGGCATTTTAAGGTAAGGGAGACATAATTTGTACTCTAAGTATTTTGGTAAATACTGAGTACCTATGGGAGCAGTAGCCTTTCTGGGAAACAAAACTAAAGTTTGGGGGAAAATGGTTTTAACAACTGATATTCTGCGTAACCTATGTAGTAATTATGGTATTTTACAGTTATGATATGCTGCCAAAACTGCAGGGGTACGGTAAGATAATTAACAACAACAACTTGATAACTGGGGTACTGACCAATGCTCGGATACAGTAATGTAGTAGAGGAAAAAACCAAAATGCATCAGTGGCTCCATCCAGTGAGCCAGAACCCCCTATTGATCAGTCACAAGAATACACAGAATCAATAGTCCTATCAGCATCAAAATCAACAGATCTATGCATCCCTACCTCACAAGTTTCACCAATGCCAGGCTAAAGGTAGATGTTGCTAATGGACACTTTTGCTGGAAAAAGAAAATAATCAAACTCTCACACTGTACACATTTTGTGTTTTCTCAGTATTTTGCACCGAAGCTTTTAACATCCAGTAAATCAGCTGTGTGCCTTAAAACACACACATACACACTTCCTGCATTATGTCCTTTTAGAAACAAGCAGCAGAGATGATAATCAGACCACACTCACACTGCATGACTCAAACACGCACAGAAATGGAGAGAGAAAACCTATATATGTGTGTGTGTGTGTGTTGTTCTACCTTTTCTCTTAGGGGTTTATGGTGTTGCACAGGAGCACACACTCTTGTTGGAAGCTTCTAGGGCCCCCAAAACAGACACAGACAGCGGACACACGAGTCTGCTCTTTGCTCAGTAAATGTATTTACGTACATGTTTGGTATAATTATAATAGTAACCTCTCTCACTCAGCTTTACACGTTTGTCCTCTCTCAGAGTCCCTGCAAACTCGATCAACCTGACAGAGCGTTGCAATTTGCCACAGTTTCAGCCACTTGGATATCTAAAGCATGTAACTGATTGGCTGTATTGTCCCCAATCAGATCACCAAAAGGATTATTGATCTGTATCTCATAAGTAGGGAAGCACTGGGAGAATGGGGATTGGATGGAGTCAAATTCAGAAAGCTCAAAAGTCAAAAGTTGAACACAACATGGCTTTAAATACATTTTTTACTTTTCTTTTTCTATTATTGAGCTGTAGTATGTGATGTTTGATTATTCCTTTTTATCAAAGTGCTGATCAAAATAAAGAATGCCTATGGAATACTCTTGTTGAAGGGTTTTTTTGTTCCAGTGTAAATCATTGGAAATAGAGTTTTAATACTTTCAGATATCTGTTAAATCCTTGGAAACGTTTTAATTTTTACTTTTCATGTTTGGTTAGAGTTTTAGTTCCTCAGTCTGTACCTTGACTTGTGGTTAAAATGTTTTTTCATGGTCTAGTGTAGTTCTATCTTGCAGTACAGTGTCTCAGCAGCTTTCAGACGTACGGTGCTGGAAGTCTTAGTTTCATCTTCAAACTTTCAGAAGAACCTTATGAAACCTGTAGCTGAAAGACAGACAGCTCCATGTCACAGGGGATTACATTTATTTTAATACTTGTTTACAGTTGTCTTTTCCCCATCAGGCAGTAGGCTAGAGTATCATGAGGACAAACACAGCAGCTCCACGCCTGGAGGTGTTCAGTCACCTCCACCTGCTGACAGCCTGCCCCGATACCTACACTGTTATATAAGAAGAAGAAGCAGGAGAAGTAGTTAAGTAGAAGAAAAATGAGAAAAAGAGGGAGAAGTTTGATTGTTAATATTTGATCATATTTTTATAGCTGTGTCTTTTTACATGAGCACTAAAACCACAGCAGTTGTCAGGGTGAAGATAGGGGTTCAGGTCTGTAGAACCTATTGGAAATTGTGGATCAATTTAGCAGCTATCATGCAGTGTTTATTTCCTGTTCGTTTTGATGAGGCATTCTCAATATGTTTGACGTTTGATTGCATGACATTCATCGGGTTCTTTGTTGGGGATCACTGATGCTGTTAAAACTAAACTTTCAAATGATTTCCAGCTGAAAAAAATACGTCTCACTCCCCTTAATTCTCCGCTCTGTGATATTATTTTTGCCTCCAGAGCAACGATGCAGCTAATACACATAACTTGCATACTAAATATTTCTCACTGCGAGGAGTCGCGCTAGCAGTCATTGTCGAAATTCAACTGTCGAATTCATTGTCGAAATTCAATTCTTAATGGTTTGTGATACACACTACACACACTAATGTGAGGTGAGTCCCGGCACTTTTTTTTTCCGCTTCAAGCACCGCTGCCAAGAAAAATGTCATGTCCCCGCACATAAATGAATGAAAACTCCTGCACAGTTTTGAAAAGTTACTTCATACTAAGGTGTGAACCACCACTGCAGGGGTTGTGTGGGAGTTCAGAGCAGCTCTGAGTTCAGTTTATAGTTTCATGTTTTGACATGAAGTATTTCTGCTTCCTCGTGTCCACGAAGAGCACGGACCCGTCGTCCTGCTGCTCAGACTGATGGAGAGACGAGTGGGAGGAGGAGGAGGGAGGGAGCACACGCTCAGTTGCCACGGAAATGTCACCATGGCAACCCACAGCAGCTAACGGAAGCTAAATTAGTGCACGGCTGGCTGCTGTTAGAGTGCGTGTGTTGGCTTGTATATGTGTGTGTGTTTCCCTGGTGCTTCCCTGCTTGACACACAGACAGGATGTAGGCGTTGTCGTGGGCGGCGACCTTCAGGCCCATGCGTCACGTCTCATTGGAGGAACAGTTACCAGGAAGTGTTATGTAATCACACCTGAGCAAATTAGGTTCATCCAGGTTCATCTCTGTGAAGGCTGAGGAGTCCTAAACTCCCCTGGGCCACTGCTGGATTCATCTTTATTCATACATGTTGAGCAGCCGAGCATTGTTCAAACCTACAGAACTTTATTTAAAAATGTAATGAATGCTCCTCAGCGTCCAGTTTTTAGCTTTTTTGGAGCTTTTTTTCACATCATATGATCTTCATCAATAAATGTATAACCCAGTTGTTATGGGACTGATACAACATGAACAAGAAGTCCTTAAACCACAAAAAACAGACATCTGAACAACTGAAACTCCATCTGCCAATGAAGATCATGCTATCTTCATTGGCACCTTAAGGGTGAGATTGTTTTGTCAATGGCATCTTGTCTTTTCCGGGTCTTGGTTGCCGTGGTAGCAGGTGTAAACGACCGTCTCCCTAGCTTGTTCCTCCTGCTCCTGCTCGGGGATCCCGAGACGTTCTCAGGCCTGATGGGACATATTATCCCTCCAGTGTTTTCTGGGTCTTGATCACGTGCCGCAGCAGTTTTTGGTTGCTACCCAAAGCTAATGACAATAAACAAAGCCTGCTGATTATTTAGTTTAATTTAAACCTTTAGTTTGAGAAGCGACAACTGAAGTCAGGTTTTAGGAGGAGAGTCGATTTATTGCAAGTTCGACCCTCATACAGCTCTTCTGATACATGAAAAACATCCAGTAGTCCTTTTAGTGAGGCTGACAGAGCTAAACACACACACACACACACACACACTCACACAGCGGTGGCACACTGATTTCTCTGATTCATTGAACACCAGTCATCACCTGCTTATCTGTTGCCCTGGTGATAAGAAGTGCACACACACACATACACAAAGAAATCACGGCACCATGTTTGACCCATTTGACCTGACATAAATCTGTGTGAGCGTGTGTGTGTGATGCTATCACCGTGGTAACAGATAAGTGGATGACAGCTCATACTCATGAATGAACCTTGAATGTGTACCGGTGTCTTTTACAGCATGTATGTCTTCATGAATGTGTGTGTGTGTGTGTGAGACAATATAGTGTGTTTACTGTATGTTATGAAGGAGCCTCGTTCAGTTTGGATTAAAAGTGATTGTTTTCGTGTATTTCCACACTCTGGTTAAGTATAAAGAACAGAGTAAAATAACTGACCTCCTCTCTCTCTCCGTCTCAGGTCCCCACGTCCACCACGGAGCTCAGTACGATGCTGTTACCTCGTCCTTCGTCCATACAAGGCTCAGAGCGGAGGGGGAGGGCGCTCAGTGCTGCCAGCTACCTCACTGACGCCATGGAAGGTGAGCAGCAGCACCAGCAACATTTAAAAGCTTTAACATAGGAAATACAC
>NTHP01000477.1:209927-224500 GCA_003416845.1 Oplegnathus fasciatus
GCTTTGTTTTCTGGCCAACAGTTAAACCATCATTCTAAATCAGTAATCAAGGTTATCACCATAGCAACAATACTGGTGCTCATTTTGAGCTTAAAGGTGAGGGTCTTAATACAATACTCACATGCCCATATGTACATCGTACATATTGGCTGTTACGATTGTTCCTGCGCTCCATACTGGCTGCAAAGAGATTCCTTCCTGAAGTGATTTCACTGTAAGAGACAAAATCCACAGTCCTGGTTCTGAATTCTGAAATCGAGCTGAAGCTGATATGAGGCTTCAGCAGTCTGAGTTAGACAAGTCCAGTGGGGGTCTTCCAAAGTTACAGCCAGTATGGACACTTCCCGAGGATATCATTATCTCCGATGTCCATTGTGAGTAAATGTCCATAAATCCGTTTAGAGATCCTAGAAAAAAGACGCTGAGAATCATCACATTATTTTACTTTCCTTCAGTATCAAAGTAATCCCGTCATAGTTGTCTGTACACTCATGGGTACACTGCAAACCGGAACTGTTGATAAGGACCTCTCACACCTACCTTGTTTGGTCCGGACTTTCTGACATCTCAGTTTGATCCGAACCAAAATTACAGCTGTGAAACCTCCCCCGGACCACGGTCTGGAACTAACAGCCGAACCCTGGTCCGACAAAAAGAGGTGGTCTCGTCCGGATCAGATTGAACCATGTTTGTTTCTAGTGTGACAAGGTTTTTTGGGATGGTTCGGACCGATTATAGGAGGTTCTTGCAGGCTATTGTCAGAACCGGAAAAAGGAAAAACATCGCAACAAAACAAAAGCGGCGGTAGCACACGAGGAGAGGAGGAGACCAAATGTTCGATTCACATTTACTTTATTTAAGAGTCAGTTGGAAAAAACTCACAAAATTCTGACACTTTTCAATTATTTTCCAAGAGGATTAGAGAGAGAGAGGATATGAGAATTGACCAATCAATTACAGTTTCATGGAGACACAGCTAATGTAGGTGATGGCGACAGGACGAACGTCTTGTATAGTTCTTTAGTGCACTCACATCATTGCAATGTGAAACCAAGACTAACCGAATCAAATCATTCAAGGCACCAAAAACACAAACCTTTGTTCGGACTTTTGTGTGCCCTTAATTCGACATACTTTTAATGGTGACAATTTGCCAGAATGTAAACAATAGAGGTAAAAAAACTGGGGCTGAACAGAGAACACCTGTACCTCCCTTGTAGCTGACATTACAACAGCGCATTTGATGAGTCTTACTCTCCGGATTAATTTTTTCTGTCATCATGTTGGTTCCCAAATAGGCCTATATCATATGTTGGTGTTAGCATGTTTCCAGATTAGCAAAAATATTTTTGACTTCCTCCATTTTCACACGAAAGTCAAATTCCACAATGAGCTGATTTTTAGATTTTCTTCACTTTCAGGCTGCTGTTGGTCCATTAGTTCATTTCTATCAACATTAATTTGTAGAAATGTAAAACCTGCTAACAAAATGCTGCCTGACATTTGTTTTGGTTAACGAGTTCATACAGTGATATTCCACATCTGCTCCTATTCCTGATTCACATTCCACGTTGTTTGTTACGGCGTGTCAGTAAGGGACTGTAACCTTGTCTGACTTTTTACCTCAGCGTATACCTCAGCTTTTATGTTTGTGTGTTTCACTTTTATGGGTGGTTGTGTGTGTGATTGTGTAACCATGTATTTGTCTGAATTTTACATCCAAGTGAGTCCGTTAACAATTCTGTATGTGTGTGTGTGTGCGTGTGTGTGTTTCCGGTCTGTCTGTGTGTGTGTGTGTGTGCACGTGCTTGTGTAATTGTATGTCGATACAGGATTGTGTAACTGTGTCTGAGTTTGTATCTAAGTTTGCGTGTGTGTGTTTGTGTCGCTGCCCCAGCCAACCCCAGGGGAACACTGGCTTTGTTTGTGCCAGAGAGTCGGAAAGAGAGAGAGACACATAGAGACCGAATGAAAGAAAGAGAGAGAGAGAGAGTGTGTGTGTTATCGTGGTCACCCTCATTAACCATGAGATCATTCCAAGTTCCTGTGTGTGTGTTTGTGTGTGTTTGATGATATTCATGTATTAGATATTTGGGTTCATATCTGTCCAAATCTGCAGTCATGTGTGTTGTAAGTGTGCGAGTGTGTGTGTGTGTGTGTGTGTGTGTGTGTGGTGGGTCTGCTGAGTCACTGTCTCTCCCCTCGGCAGTCACTGCTCTTAGAGAACAGATCATTATACAGGAAAATACAAAAACCCACTGCTGTCCTCCTTCCATCCATCTGTACACCCTTCATTCTCTCCTCCCTTCCCTTTCCTCTTCCCTTCACTCCTTTTATTCATTCACTTTCTTTATTATTCACTCTATAGTTGTTAATTTAATATAACAAATAGCTCTGTGTTCTTGGCTACAAGACAGTAAATCCGCTTAAGTTCTTTTTCTCTCACCTTGTTTTTCTAGAGTCGTACCAGTGTTTTTCATGTCTTTTTCATTGTATTGTTTAAAGAGCTGTACTTTAGTCTGCAATGTTCTTGCCAGAAGTGTGGATTCGGGCCACATGACTTGGACTTGAGTCATGAATCTAATGACTTTCGACTTGACAAAATGAAAAAAAGTCTCGCAACTCAACTTCTAACACCAATGACTCAAAATGTCACTTGGACTTTATTTTCTCCCCAGGCCACAAGATTAAAAATTCTGTTATAAAAAGTCTAAATTCTAAAATGGGATACTACAGGAACAATGATGGCAATAAGTCCGGGACGTTATCATTTTATCCATTATAAAGTCCGTTTTGTTGTATTTTCATAGAATATATCAGAATGTTGTCAGACAAACTAAAAGTACTTTGAATCAATCTGACAGCAGCCAATCACGATGCACGAGCAGGAGGGTAAAAAAGGTGCGTTTGACAGGCAACAGATGATACCTCAGATTATCACGTTCACATGAAAACATTCTGCTCAGACATTACAAATGACTTCCATTGTGTCACAGGAATAACACACCAGGACAAGTTTTAAATGTTAAAAACACGTGAATTTTAAGACGCATTCATTATTTCTCTTAATGAGGATTTTTATGAACTTTATGACTTGAACTTGTCTCTGGACGTTATAGCCAAGACTTCAGACTTACTTGTGACTTGGAAAACCATAATATTGTCCCACCTGGTTCTGTTTCTCAGGACTAAAGACTCAGCTGATGATTCAGATTCACATAATCTCTCTCATGTTGTTTGTTTAATGCTTGTTTTCTGAATTTCATTTCTGATAAAATACCAGCACTTGAACGCACCTCACACTCTCTCAGACAGACCCAGAGAGGCCACCGATTGTTTTAGTTATTTATATTTTATTTTGATTTATTTTCTACTTTATTGGGCTTTGCAGGACTATCTAGTTTGCCCCCCACCCCATTATAGATCCAAATCAGACCTAAGGTCTTTCTTAAGGGAACCGTTATCATCATCAAGTACAAGTATTTATGTGAAATTTAAGTGTAATTCACGTATTTATCTCACACCCTCTTTTTCTTCCAAAATACCCAATTGATACATTTTTCTTCCTAATTTTCATAATCAATTATCTCCTCATCTATTTGTTGGTTCATTATTTTCACCTCCCCTCCTTCCTCCTAATCATCTATTATATATCTATACTTAATTCACTTCTCTTCTCTCCTCTGGTTTTGTTTTGTTTTATCCCGGGTCATGCAGAGCTGGAGGAGGCCCATAAGAAGTGTCACCCGTGCTGGTACGTCTTCGCCCACCGTTACCTGGTGTGGGAGTGCAGTCCCTGCTGGCTGAGGGTGAAGCAGCTGGTGAAGATCATGGTGATGGACCCCTTCCTGGACCTGGCCATCACCATCTGCATCGTTCTCAACACGCTCTTCATGGCCATGGAGCACTACCCCATGACCGACGAGTTCAACGGCATGCTGAGCATCGGAAATCTGGTAGGATGGATGAATGGATGAATGGATGAATGGATGAATGGATGGATGAATAAGAGTGGATGCTTTGGCATCTAATAGTAGTAAAGCAGTAAAGTAGGAGCATAAATGGAGATATGGGAACTAGAGCTGTTGATTTTCCTTCAAAAAAAACACATCTGACTATAAGTTGAGTGAAATTCAAGCTAGTGGTTCTTCACGGGGCAACTCGGTTTCTAGTAACCGAGACCTGAGTCGAGTCGGGCTGGGTCCAAATGATATTTAGTCTAATCTTATCTGGTAGGTCCTGTTGTACCGTCGTAAGTCTTGGATCTGTGTCTCAGTATGTTTACTATCCAAGTGGATCAAAGCAGAGTCTTTTAAAGTTAAGTAATTCTTCAGTATCGGGTAGGTTTTTCATGGATTTAGATATAGATCAAATCTGAAACAAACCAGACCTCTAATTTAATTCAATTTTTATCAAAATTGCTGAATTTATCAAAAATGACAGTAAAAGCAGGGTTTAATGAACTGGAATTGCGACATCAAGTAAAACATTACTTTGCATCACTGTCTGATTCCACTTGTTAAAATCAAACCTAGTGTGGTCAGATGAACTACACATGTCTCTGTAGCTACGTACCTGCTGTATGTAATTAGATTAAAGTGACTGAAATAGTCACATTTTAAATTAATATAGTAAGACTAAGAAGAACTGCATATATATTGATCATATTCCCATTTACCAAAGGGCCATGGCTGCAGTTCGCAATTAGATTTATTGCTCAGCACAGGACTGATATATTTTGCATTAAAAATACGTTGTGTCGTACATTTGACAAACTGAAACACATATCTGTCACACACACATTGCTTGAATCAGTAGAACTTACTCTTCTCAGTGATAAGAGTAGGTAACCCACTGACTCCATGGCAACATTACCCTTCCTGTGCAAAGTGTGTATTTTTTTCCCAATAAAATGTGTCCTAGGACATGTATAGTACCATGCATAACATATGTAATGAAATTTAAGTATGACATGCTTATCTAAGACATGTAGTGACGATGCCGTAAGCCTGTAAATCAAAAAGGGTAAAAACCAAGCAAAAAAAGTCTACGGTTCAGAAGGTGAGGGTAGTGTAACAGCTGGACAAATACTTGTCAGTTAACATTCATTTTCAAATTTTGACTTCAAGCCCCACCACGATACCCTGTTTTACGCAGAAACATGTCAAACCACAGATAAAAATGACTCTCAAAGCCGTTTCATCTACACTATACACTCTTTATCCATATATATGTATATATATACATGTATATATATACATATATATTCTGTCCGGTCGTGATTCATATTTTAGCATCGGTTTTATTAGTTTGGGAGTTTTGGATTTGGTGTTCTCATGAATCTTGCCTCTTAACATCTCAGCAGAGCAGAGTATAGAGCATGAGTCTCCTCTCTAGGTGTTTACCAAGTATGTTTGTGCATAAACAAACTTCAGGCGAGTTTAGGAGGCAGTTAGATTTTGTGGAAGTGACAAAGAACAAGACTGTTTGGGAAACGACCCTTGGACCTTTGAGACTGCCTCAAACCCTTTTGTTCAATTTAAAAACCTCAGGATTCAGAGAGGAAAAATAGACACTGATTTCTTTGCTTTTCTAGGAAAAAAAAAGTGTGTGTGTTTTGTTTTTTTGTCTCTCAGTAGAAAAGCGAGGTGAGTTTCAGTATTAGAGCTGACAGAACCGGGTCGGATAGCTTTAAACCACCGTGACTAACTCCAGTGTTTGACCCTGCAGGTGTGCTGACGATCTGACAGGAGCTGATAGGTTGATGCAATATGGTAATTGGTTCACCTGAGGTGTGAAAGGCTCACGGCCAAAATCACCATGTTGATCACACCTGCACACACATACACACACACACACATACACACACACTTGTACCTGTCCAGCGATGTCAGGTTTCCTCAGCTCAGGCTCCAGGCAGCTGTGTGGGGCAGAGAATGGTAATAAAGTTTATAAGTAGACACAGAGGCTCTGGGTCAGCCTGCAGCAGTGGTGTTCAATCACTGGGACTGGGCCCAAAGGCGGGCCACTGTGGGAGCGTTACCTGGATCGAGATAGATGCTTTTATTAACCCTACGATGTACCAGTTTTCAATCACAGTGCATAAATGACCTGCTACTTGAAGGAATAAGTGAACAAAACCTTCCACAAATGCAGATTTTCTTTTAGTGAAAATCAGGTTTGTGCATAAAATGAGAAAATTCAGCTTTTTAAAAAAAATACTGCTACACAGCACCCCACTTTTTCCCCGTCCAGACTAAAACACGAGGCCAGAATTTTCAGATATATCCACTCTGGAGAGCATTTTTAAAAAACTGTTTTTGGGGTGTAAAAAATGTCTACTGTAAACGGTCAGCCAAAATGCAGATGAGGCTGTTTTCACACGATGTCCACCTGCTGGTCTGCCTCCACACTTCTTTATTGTTGATCTGATACATGCTCCACTTGTGTAGTCCTTCTGTTAACAAAATTAGGCTGTTAACCGCCATTACTAGGAGACAAGCTTGGTGTCCATTTTGACGTCCATTCATTGATTATCTACACACACATATTCCCCACAGGGTCACAGGAAGCTAAAGCCTATCACAGCACACATTGAGCTATAAGTAGGGCACAACCTGCATGACATTTTTCAAAATGTAAGCAGGTAAACAGGTGGGCAGAACTTTGTGAGCGTGATTGAAATGGCCAAAGAAGTAAAATCTGAGCGACATTCATCCACTACCACAAAAAAAAGAAGTCAATAAAGCAGCGGTAATGGATGGAAGGAAGCTCATATTTTCCCAGGCAGTTGGAAAGTCAATTAGGTCCATCAGAAGCCAAAAATGACCCTGATCAGCAGGGGAATCAGAGATCTGATCAGTGTAATTGAGTGCTAATCGGTTCAGTTTATGTACCATTATTCTACATGTTCACCTGGACAACTGACAGCTTCAAACACAACCCCAAGGAACATAATTTAGTTAACCGTACCGGCAGTTATATAATATCCCTCTAATGTTGCTGTCACTCTGCAGTTTGATGTAGCTGTATACTTCTGCAGCGTAAACAGTCCAAACTTCTTCCTCAATTCAATTTAGAGCAGTTCAGGTCTCAGATAAAGGCTGAGTCACGTCAACGGGATCCGATTGCAGTCTGGAGTCGCTAAGTTCTTTAGAGGATAAAGCCTCTAATCCTCACAGATGTTTACATAGCATTTAGCTAGCCTTTCTGATGGACAGGGGAGCCTCTGCTGTGTGTGTGTGTGTTTGTGTTTGTGTGTGTGTGTGCGTTATATAAGGTAGTGTGTAGAGGATCATGTCAGGACATTACTGTGCTGACAGAATCAATGTCGGCTAATGCTTTCACTGTTTGTTGTTGTTTGTCGTGTGCTCTTCAGCTTTGCTCTCTGGGTTTCGCATATCAATATTTCCATGCGTGTAAAGATGTAAAGGATACATACCATTTAGTGGAGGCTTTTATCCATAGAGCCGCACTGTGCATTGAGTGCACAACCTCTCCTGAGTGTACTTAACCTTGAATGTCTCTAATAGTGGAAGCACACAATGTAGTTTGACAGAAACGGGTTTTGTTGACTGGTTCTGATGGATTTTTTCTTAAAGCTACTGACAACCAAAGCCTGATAATTAGACTAAAATGTAATGTTGCTAAACTTCATTCATTTAGCCTAGCATCCCTGGTTTATGTTTAGGTGGGGTGGGTTATTTTGTGTTGTTTTTGCCCTAACCAGTGAGTAGTGAGTGATGTATCACTCCAAGCTATGTAATTTTCAGTTGGCACAAAAGCTGTGGTAATGGTTATAAGGAGCAGTTTACATTTTTTAGGAAGAGCAAAGAAATATATTGATTTGAGAGTTGTTATTTCTGTAGGTCAACTCACAACAACCTGTAGAGCTGTGTCCGTCTCGTCCACACATCTTCTGTCTCCATTCTTCTTGCTCTGGCACAAGAAGATAATGTTCATGTTCTTTGTCCCAACTACTAAACTCCGGTTGGCTTTGTTGTTTTTCCAACCAGGAAAATAACAGTCAGCGAGTACAACACCAGACCTATTTGAATCACTTAAAACATTAGACATGTGGGCAGCGATTCAGAGGTCTGGATCCAGCCTTTGATATTTAGCTAAAGACCAACAATGTTTTCTCCAGAGTTTAAGTTTTAAGTTTAAGTTCGTTGAAATGAAAAAGCAATTCACTGAAATCAGACCGAAAAAACTCTTTATCACTTTCTCCAAGTCGACAGATCACCTATAGACTGAACAAGCAACCTCCCATGAACCCTTCAGCATCCTTGCAAGAATAAAAATCTGGACCACTGTTCTACAACCTGGACAGAACGTGGGGATGTGGGATGGTGGTTCCCAGTCCATAGATACTGTCCCCAAACTTCTTGCGTCATAGAAGAGAATAGGGGCCCGTCTCAACCAATTTGTAACATGCAAGCTTGAAACTAATAATTCTTCTTTCGCTCATTTTGACGCATTTCACTAATCAAAACAAATGCCATTCTTAGACTGATAAGCATGCGAGAAATTGCTCTTGTGAAATGGGCTCCAGGACCAACAACATCCAGAGGCTTCACTATCTCAGGGTAAATCTCTTCCACCCTTGGCATCTTGTCAATGTGGAGCTCTCTAACTACCTAGGTGACTTCCACCAGAGTCCTCCATCTCTGCCTTCTCCACAGAAGCATATCAGTTGGGTTCAGGAGTTCCTCAAACTCAAACCAGCCAACTACATCCCTAGATGAGGTAAGCAGTTCTGTGAGCAGCCTGGACAAGAGCCTGCTTCCCCAGTTTGCATGAATCTCTTTGAGTCCAGCAGAAAGTCCTTCTCTATGGCCTACTAGAAATCTGCCCTCATGTGAGTTTTTTCTTTCTCTGCGACCGCAGAAGCTGCAGTCCTTCTGGCCTCTTGATACTTGTTGTCTAACCCAAGCCTGGAGGACCTCCTCTTTCCGCTTGACGGCCTCTTTCACTGCTGGTGTGCATCAGTTGGTTCTTATGTTTCTGCCACAGCAGTGATCTTCTGTTCACAAGTCTAAGCTGCTACTGTTGCAGCGGAGGCTTTCAATCCGGCCCACTCAGACTCCTTGTCCCCAACTGTCTAATCCCTGACTCCAAGTCCTCCATTTCCTCTGGAGGACTTGAGGACCTTGCAGACTTTTTATGAATGACTTTAAAGTTTTGATAAGAAATATTCACTGCTTCCAATTTTCCTCCCAGTCTTGTTAGAATGTGAATGAAAAATGAGCCTTAAAGTCTGCTGTAATGAAGTTTCTTTGTAGAGAAAGAGACGGAGAGAGGACAGTAGAGGAGAAACTCAACAAAGGTGTGTGTGTGTGTGTTTGTGACTCTTGATAAAGGTGCTCCCTGTGTGATCTGGCACTGTGCACAGTGTGAGGTTGTTGCTGGGTATCTCCACACACACACAGAGTCCTCTGCTGTAACTGTTATCTAATTTGATCAGCACAACTACTGTCCTTGCTCAGGGGCACTAGGGCAGTGCAGGGGGATGCTAAAACTTGGGGACTTGCAATGCGTTTTTGGGACTTTTTTTGGGGACCTGTCCGACAAATCTGCTACCTATTAAAGACTGAACAAAGAATGATTCATTTAGGTAAATAAATTCCAGAATAAAGTGAGTGCCTTCAAATATTTTCATTAAAAATGACTTTTAAACAGATTTTATGATGAATGAACTGTATGTGCTGCTCGGACCAGCCTAAACCTGTCAGTCATTCTGAGTGTGTGTGTGTGTGTGTGTGTGTGTGTGTGCTTGTCTGGTGTGTGTGTATGTGTCCTGGTGCTTACTCATTACATCTGCCTGTTTGTGACAAAAATAATCACGTGTCTCTCTCTCTCACACACACACACAGAGTCCGTGTCATCCTCTCTCTGCTGATGTTACTGTTATTAGTGAGTGCTGATGTCAACATCCACTGTTTGTGAGCCAGTAATGCGTGCACACACACACACACACACACACACACACACACACACTTGCTGGTCAGAGTAGTTTTTCATCCCTCAGTCAGTGAATCAGAGACTTTGCCTCTGCAGAAACACACACAGTCCTCAGTGCTGAACACAGTGTCTGAACTTGAAACTCACCAGTCTGGATTTCAGACACACATCACTCTAACCCAGGCAGACCTGAAACCCTGAAAAACCCCAAGAATCCAGGTTTGGGGTCCACATTTGTTATTCAAGCACTTTTATCAACTCAAGTATTCATGTGAGTTTGAAGCATGTTGGATGCTGCTTAGCCAAGTACTGCGATCACCCTGAACTGAAAAAAGTCAGAGCAAACAAACGCTCAACGTCACTGCGGCTTTTTCTGCTCTCCAAATGGAAAATCGGCATACCAGCGACAGCACGATGCATCTCACCGCAAAAAACCACCACCAGCCTTAGTTAGCCAATCAAAACACTTGACATTACTGACAAAAAGTACCATAAACTCACAACTTCAAAAAAATATATGAACGTAAAATAATGAGACCTGAAAATGACCAAACAGTTAAGTTTACACTACATAATAATAATTTTTTGAGCTGCATTTCTAATATTTTTCTAATATTCAAAATAATAAAAAGAAACACAAAATAAACATTTAAAACAAGCTAATAACCTTAAACATCTCTTTATAGTCGAGTTTACAAAATACTTAAATAATATATAAGTATTATGATATAAGGAGTTGTATATCTGTGATGTTTTGCTCAGCGGGCTGTTTGAGGCCAGAGGCTGCTGCTGATATTTGACAGCTGAACTGTGTTTAACTTCATTAACGTCACTCTGCCTGACGTCAACACACTGTTACACACACTCTGCACTGATCAGGAACACAACACCACCACACTACATTTAACTGAAGCACTGCTACGCGACTACACTACTGAAGTCGCAGCAGCATCACTGACTGGACGACGGCACACATTGGTATCCAGGCGGGATTCAAACCAGCAACCTCTCAACATGAACCATGATTTCTTCTTCTTCTTCTTCTTCTTCTTCTCAGTTGAAAATTCACACTCTGAATCTCTTACAGGCTGATTCATTTCACATTTTCCTCTTCAGCTCTGAGTTTTTTTGTCAACCTTTTTGTCCTGAGAGAGCCTCCTTCATCCACACATCACTCACTTACATGTGTAAGTGGGGGAGAGTGGGGGAGAGTGGGGGAGAGAGAGGCTCTCCTGATGTCAGTAATAATAACAGCGTGATTGTTGAGTAGCTAATCAACGCACTACAGAGTTAATGAGCCCATATAAGAGGATCATCTGTGTGTGTGTGTGTGTGTGTTTGAGAGAGAGGTAACCCCAGAAAGAGCCTGATTTTGTGTGTGTGTGTGATTTTGTGCATCACACACACACACATTCACACTCAGACAAAAAAAGCAGTCACACCGTTTAACCTCAGAACTCACTTTTTTGAGAGACTTAAACACACTTGCACACTCACTGGCTGTGAAAGACACACATAAACAAACACACACATGCACAGGCTGAGAAAGAGACACACACACACACACACACACACACGTGTGTCACGTAGCCGGTGTCACATCGAGGATCCCCTTCTTTCTGGAACAACAAGCAGGGAGAGGGGCTGCTGCTCCAACAACACACACACACACACACACACACTTTAAACGCAGCAAACACACAGACACACACGTGATGTAAAGCAGAGCGAAGCAAACCCTGGACAAGCTGAGGTCTGCAGAGAGAGCGGCTTAAAGGATCAAACCACAGGAGCAAACAGCTGAGAAAAGTGTTGTTCGAATTAATCAGAGTTTCCTAAAATCACCAAATCAAAGACCGAGGCTGCAGGTCTGTGTTCAGATGCCGTTGGATTTCAAAAACAACTCATGATTTTGTTTCAGGGAGAGCATTTGCTGCAACACAATACAGAAAAATAAATCTGACACATTATTTTTCCAGCTGCAAACTGCAATGGAGAAGATCAACTAAACATGATGTGATGCAAGAACAGGAAGATCTGTCGCTTCTCAAGGCATTGGCGGCAGGCGATGTGAGACTGACCACCATCGTGGGAAAAGCGAGGGTTCGAAAGTTGAAAAAATTAGAATTTTTTTGAAGCCGTAAAGCTTCGTAGTGATTTGCCAAAAACTACACCAAAAAACAAGAAGCAGTGGTTAGTCAGGAAGATTTGTCTCGTCCCGATGTGGGAAAATATCTGTGGAGAAGTTGGTTTTTACAGACCCTGGGATTCTTCTTTAGTTTGAAGCTTGCCTCCAAGATTACAGATACAAACAAATATAAAGTGTTTGTCAATAGTTTGCAGCTTGGCACAAAGTCGCGTACATTTTTGTGGTAGGTTTCTTATTTATGCAACAACAAGCAAACTGCTTGCAAAGCCTTGACAGGTGACAGGTGAACAGCGGTGGAGATGGAATTTTTTGCTTCCAGTGCGCCGACGATTTGACTTGCAGTGTGCAATGTGTACGTGTTTTAGCCACAAATGGCAGCATGTTAGGTTGGTCTGCAGAGCGACATGATGCTCCACCAATCAGCAGGAAGCCGCAGTGGAAAAGAGCAGCAACACACTTCACAGCCGTCTTTCAGCTCTGTCGGCCTCAACACGTTTGTGTCCTGTGATGATGAAGCACCACAGGATCAGAGCTGCCCATATTGACGCACACGCCTGAGACCTGCAGCTATAGAACGGAGGCCTACCAGACCTGATTAGACTGGATATAACCTGGACCCGGCCTGACTCAAGTCCTGGGTCGGGTCTTGTTTACTAGGAACCGAGTGCACCTGTGATCTTAATGAAAACTGTTTTGGCAGTTGTCAGCACGGTTACTGTGATAATAACATGATTCTCCTTGAAATCACTTCGACTCAGTGTCTCTAACACTCCCAGCACACACACATACACACACCTGTGCACACACACTGTGAGTGATGGTGGGCTTCATGCTAACGCTGTATGCTAATGTGAGCATAGCAGGTCAGAGTGCTGGAACGTCCCTTTGTGTTTCAGCAGCTGAACTCGTGTTGGCTTTTAAAGAACTTGTGTACTTCAGCTGGAGTTATAGGAGGTGACATGTATGTGTGTGTATGTGTGTGTGTGTGTGTTTGGTTGTGTGTGTGTGTGTGTGAACCTAACCCAGTCTGAAATGTCCGACCCTTTGGCTAACTCTGCCCTTCATTTAGCTCTTTGTATCTCAATGTGTGTTTTATGTGTGTGTGTCCTTACCTGACTGTCTCTGTCTCTACCTGTATGTGTCCACTTTTTAGCTTTGTGTTGTGTCTTTTAGATAGATTCTAGTTAGCTAGCAAGTTTTTAACACCAGACTATACCATTTCAATGATATTTTATATCTTCAGTATGATTTAAACTACACACACAGTGAGATTGTATGTTTCTAAAGAGCTCAGAGCAGATCCCGCAGGTGTGTTTCCTGAGTCTGTTGGCAGGTAAAAGAACAGGTTGCCCCCCTTTTTTCCTCTTCTCTGTTTCCTCTGGATGGTTATGGGACAAATTCAGCACATGTTGATTATTTTACCATAAACTTTACCACGACAGACTGTAAAATCAGCTTTAGTCTGTAAGGTTTAAGCTTAAACTAGCTCCACTGACTGAACCGGGACTGCTGCTACTTTAGCAGCAACTTCAGCATCATTTTATCAGCTGAGACCATTCCTCAAATATATCAAATTAAAATGTCAGCTCTGTAGTCATACATCAATATGAAACGACGTGTGTGTCGTATTGACGTGTGTTTAAATTCCTCACTGTACCTGTGTCTCTGCCTGCCAGGTGTTCTCGGGGATCTTCACGGCAGAGATGTTGTTGAAGATCATCGCTCTGGATCCGTACTACTACTTCCAGACGGGCTGGAACATCTTCGACAGCATCATCGTCTGCCTCAGCCTCATGGAGCTCGGCCTGTCGGACGTCGAGGGGCTCAGTGTGCTGCGCTCCTTCAGACTGGTAACTCACACACACTCAGTTTACACCTGAAACACGGTATCATCATAATATAATATATAAGATTTTCTTCTTCATTAGTCCTTCAGAATCATATTTTCTTAAATCAAGTTTGAAATAAGTCTGCCCAGTTTAAGCAGCATTGGAAAGCAGCTAAAGCCTGCTTGAAAAGTCGCAAAATTACATCATAAGCTAGTTTGCATAGATCGGATGTCATCACATAATGACTTGTCTATCAAAGAGGTAGTAGGAGTAGTATAAGAACTACTAAGAGTAGTAAAGAGAAAAGAAAATAATATAAGAGAGAAAGCAGAGTACACATACTGGCTGGTATGAGCTGGTTGACTGACAGCTGAAGAACCAATGAAATGGCCGCTTTCTGTGGAGTGTTCCACCGTGTGCAGGGGGTGAGATGATTGGCTGTTGATGAGCGATGTCACTCAAAACACAAGTTCTGCTGCCGACAACTTTGCTGCACGGGCAAACGAGACCAACGAGACGAGGACGGAGGCCGTCAACGTCGACCCAAAACACACACATAGAAACGCACACAAAAAGAAAACACACGCACACAGAAAACACACACACGCACGCACACAGAAAACACACACACA